>OZ030394.1:36334750-36367250 GCA_964023965.1 Melinopterus prodromus
CTTTATGGGTCCCCTGAACATTTTTAACCAAGGTACAAAAAAATGTCTGTGTGTGTGTATGTGTGTGTGTGTGTGTGTGTATGTATGTGTGTACCCGATTTTTGTGACGACGATTCCGGAGAAACTACTAAAGGTATCGGGACGAAAGTGCGTATTTAGAAGTTTTATGACCAAACTTAGAGCTGAAAAGCTTTTGGTTCAAAAGGGTCCAAAGGAACTGGCTGTTTCCTCTAAGCATTTTTCAAGGATTTTGCAAATGAGCTGCCATTTCGGAAAAATAGTTAAATAATAAATTAAAGTAGAGGAAATTTTGAATAATTTATGCCTATGATATTTTTTGGTAAAATTAATAGTTTAGCTTCAAGAGCAAATCCTATTTCAACGAGATAGGTCGCATCTGCACTGATATGAAACTACATAGTAGCCTGGATTTGACAAATATTTTTTTGTGCTGTCACCACAGAAATGTCTATGGCTGTCATACTCGAAAACTGCTGATTTCATCAGAGGTTGTAGAACCGCTATGGAACGTTGCCGCTCTAGTGCGGCAATGTACAAAATACAAAATTCAAATAAAATAAGATCATCAATTTGATTGTTTGTTGATAAGAAATATCAACCCGTTGTTATATCTAATTGTATAAACGATAAATTGAGAAAATTGTAAATACAGTATAGCGATGAGTGTAGTTATATTTTAGTATGTTGGTACGGCTGTGACATCTACAGTGTGATGAACGAATATAAATCTGTCAGCATTTGAATAAGTTTTTTAAACTTGACGTTTCGTCGAAGTGGTACCAACCTAATATTTCCTATACAGAAATATAACCATTTTTTAATTATTTTTTTGAACATATTTCTCAAAAAGCAACACAAAAAAACGTTGATGTCACTCCTTCCGAAAACAAGATAGCGCAACTTGCTCACATGCGACGGCGACGCTCTGCCTTCGGTGACGCGCCGCATCACCGCTCGTCGCGCTATTCCGTACTTTCGGTATTTGTGACATAAATAACTATTATTCTAATGACGTAGTGTAGGTAGTGTCAAATGCTGATGCTTTGACAATACCTACGATTTATCTCAATAAAATAGATTCTTATGCAGCTAAACTATTAATTTTATATATTGTATGATAAAGTTAAGTGCCTGGCCACATCAGATTTTTTATCTACAACTCACATATAATAAGTTCATTGCATACGTATCTATGACTATATAATCCCCATCATTATAAAGTGCCAATGATTATAATGACACTAGCGTTGTATAATAATGACAGTTCGTTCAAATAATGACCTCATTATTTGAACGAACTATCATCATTATACGACGCTAGTGTCAAAGTCTGTCAAAACCTACGTGGATGACAGTTATTTGACAGTTCGCCTCGCCATCATTGACAAATACATTTAAAATATTTTACATAAAATGTAATTTATGAGTCGTAGATAAAACGTCGTATTTGACTCGCACATAACGGACATAAATCGCTCGCATGATTACACGCTCGCCTACGGCTCGGGTGTAAACTTCATGCTCGCGATTTATATCCTTAATTATGTGCTCGTCAAATAATATACTATTATTTTTCCTTAAAATACGATGCTCCTTTAAATTCCACTGTAAAGTTTCGGGATTCGGAAGGTAACACCTTGTGTGCAATTTGTGTCATATTTCTTACGTGTAGGTGATGCATTTCAGCCGTATTCGGTAAGAACAGTTACTTGTACGAAAAAACAGTATGTGACGTTTATTGTAGAAGATTAAAAGATCTAGCAATTTTATCCCAAACCAACGATTTCCAAAGATGAGCAAAATCATGTGCCTGACATAATCTATCTTGCTATTGGTCGGAGGACAATAAATGCTGGATTCAGATTGACAGATCTTTTAATTTTCTATCATAAATCATAATACAATCTTCTTCGTGCGCGTAATCGTTTTCAAATTATACGGTTAAAAAGCGTCAGCAACAGGTAGCAACGAACATATACATATTATACATGGAATCACAATCCGAGTCACTAAAACGTACGGAGTTACTTTGGTGGCAAAATATTGTATGCTAATACAAAACCAATAAACATGTCCCATGTTGATGATTTTCGACGTTTGTTTATCAGAAGAGAAAAGTGTTTTAAATAAATACCTCCTTTGTTTTCATGTTTTTTCTTTCTAAAGCTATACTAGTATCATTTACTAGCGTACGTTTGAATACAAAGTTACAAGAGTTTTATTGTATATACGCTAGAAAATAAGGTGGGTAATATATAAGACTTTTCTTAAACTTCTGAAGGACATATCACCGAAATAGTCAAGTTTTACTGTTGCTTTTGTTATTATAAAATATGATGGTCAAAGTTTTCAAATATTGGGACGCAGAATGGATAACCCAGTACATAAGTAGGTTGTTACTCTTACATGCTTTTGACGCATTTTCAGAGGTAAATATTAGAAACGCTGATGCGTACTAGTAAGCTGTATAGACATTTTTTGTAGAGAGTTAAAAAGGTTTGTAATAACGTAAAACACCACAATTCGGTCATCTTTGACCGTGAATTACTCGCTAATGTTAACAGTTCACTGTTAACTGAAGTACAGGTTCGTTAAGAATTTTAAATTAAGAATCAATCATCAATCTCAATTCGAAACATTAAAAATTATTATTATAAGCCAGCTTATCCAACCTTATCTGTGCAGAGATACGCACAAAATTAATAAATTATAAATATAAGAATATGGTAGAAGCGAGCAGCATGGTTCGAAAAACGTCAGCAATCACGCACGGCATAACGCGGAAGCAATTTATTTTCCAAATTATTCTGGCCGTACAAACCTACGTACTTATTTATTAATTATTTTACGATAACACGATACCTTACGCATAGTAAAATTAGACAATTTTCAAATAACCATAAGAAGTAAGACCAGTCCGCTAAGGAATAAAATATAATCAAACCCTCTATAGGGCGATCCAAATTTCTTTCCAAACGTGGACTACTACTGCGTCTGGTTCTCCTTGAAATATGACCGGTTGGGTGAGTTCTGCGCTCCATGTAAGCATTTCTAATAAGGAGACGTCTCCTTTAAGGTTGCGTCTTTCAGATTTCCTACCGCCTCCCATAATCCGAAGAGACGGGAAAACTCAAAATATGTCTTCTATGAACGTAAAATGGAAATGATTGAATCCGATCACTGTAGCGAAAGAAATATTGGTATAAAATGTTGTTCTTTTTACAGTATGAATAGGTAATCAATATTTAGTTGAGCTTCATACTGCAGAAACTCTGAAATAAGCAATTTCAAATCATAAATCTAATTGCCCCGGAATAATATCTCGACTTTTAACTTTTTTGATGCAGAGATATTTTTAAGTCACTTTTTCCATTAAAATGATTTCCACGATGGGATTTTATCCCAATAAAACCAAAGAGATTCGTATAAGTATTTCTTGTTCCTTTTACTTGGCTCATTGTAAGAGGGTATATTTCTGACAGGTGTAAAGACGTGCGATTACCTATATCGCTTATTTCCTGCAGTCTTCCACCTGCTACCCCATATCGATTACTTCTGGCATAGTTCTGAAACGGGTTACGGCAAATGCATTAAGTAAACTACAAAGAAAAGTGCAGCAATACTTCGCATAGTCCGGGAAATCGTTTCAACCGATTGGCGGACGGTTTGAAACCGGACTACGCGAGGCATTGAATATATAGAAAAATTAAATGTGGCCAAATCCTGGCAAAATAGTCGTAATGCGGATACGAGCGATCTCGATCCAATAGAATGTTTTGATGTGTCACTAAACTATTTATTATATGTACATAACGCACAGATATAGAGCGACCAAAAGAGTCAACTGCTATGCAAGACTTTTAAAGTTCAAGTTTGCTCATGCAGCTAAACTGTTATACACAATGGGCCAAAAAAACGGTACACATTTTGAATTGCTTATACTTCCAAAGATATTAAGTAAATTCAAGAATTTTCAAGATTGAAAACATACCATATTTGCAATAATTGAACGTTTGAATCTAATGTAATATTGCTTTATGTATGGCTATGCAACATTTCTAGTAATATCGAGTTTTTTTTTATGTGAGATGAAAGGTGTAATAAAATTAGTAGGTAATGACATCTGTTCTCTATTGGTCAAAAGGAACAGTAGACATTTTATAGGATCATATACAGAATAATTTTTTTAGTATACAGGCTGAAATCTTGAAACATCGTTATTTTGCTGTTTTTACTCAAAAAATTTAATTTTTAATTAAAATTTAGTTTAATTTTAATAATTTATTTAAACATGACATAAAAATAAAACAGAAGACTTGGTTTGAAGAGGTGACATCCTCAAATACGTTGATTCTAGCTCCGATTCAATCTTAGCAAACAGAAACAAAAGAACAAGAACAAGTAACACCGAAAATTTAAAACTAAGTAACAAGTATGATACATCATAACTGAAACTGATGAAAAGACCACCTAAAACGATAAATTCAAACATGCCGCCCATAACAACACCAATGGTTTCTCCACGATCTTTAAAAATAACTCAAGTACTCAGTTAGATTTCTGTTGCCGTTGCAAGGTTTTTGTTACAAATGTCATATTCCACTGATTGTTACAAAAAAACAATAAAAAACATTGTTTAAATATATCACCCTCTAGTAGAAAAAAAATCATCCAGTATACGACGCTATAAGATCTCTAGTGCCCTCTTTTTAACAAATTTTATTACTCATTGATTTTAATACACCTTTCATTTCACATTAAATTGACCCGATGTTATCAGAAATATTGCATAGCCAAACATAAAGCAACATAACTTTAGACTGAAGCGGTCTGTTATTGCGAATATAGTATGCTTTCAATCTTCACACTACACGCAAATCGTTTTATATTTGATTTGACTATATATTATTGGAAATACGAGTTATTAAAAATTTGTACCGTCTTTTTTTTTGGCCGACAGTGTATCTACCACAAAATGTTATAGGCATAAATTAAAGAAAATCCTCTACTTTAATTTAATATTAAACTATTTTGACGAAATTACAGAATTTGGTTTGAAATATCGTTGAAAAATGCTAAGAGTAAACCTCCAGTTCTTTTGGACCATTTTGAACAAAACCTCTTTCAGCTCTACGTTCAGTCATGAAACGTCTAAATATGAATTTTCGTCCCGATACCTTTAGTATCGTCGCCAGAAAAATACAGGTCTTCACAAACACACTAAACTAAAGTTATAATCCAACAAATTCACAAATATCAAACAGGGAGCAGCTAGCATCTGAGAACGCATAGATTCCGCACAAAAACCGCAACCGAACAATTACTTACAAAGACAATAAAACTCTACAATAACCTGCCTGCAACATCAAAAACCTTAAATTCGACATACTATTTCTTTTTGTTCTTAACCGATCACCATTCCATTTTTGTTTCTCTTTGTATCACGTATGGCATTGTATTGTATTTAATTTGTATGTGATTTAGGGACCACTTATATTGGTATTTATCCTGTTAGTGTGTCCAAATGTAAATAAATAAATAAAGAAATAAATATTTAAAACGAAACTAAAACACGCGAATAAGACTCGATAGACGATAATACGAACTGCGGCCACGTAAAGGGAAGACGAGGAAAACACCCGAATACCTTCGATACCCAGACGGTAAATCCATTCTCGGATGAGGATAGAGGGATGGTCCCACATGCGCGGACAATATCGATGATCTTGTATTATCTTATTTGCCCATGTGTGTTTTATAAAATAAATAAATAAATAAAAAGCATTTTAACTGTATATGTTACAGTAAACGTGCAAACTGGAGTATATGTCTGCACTTACTAGTCAGTGTATACACTTACTGGCCATTTTAGTAAAAATATCAACTCTGTATAAAAATGTATACTATTCCTAGAAGATGTATACACTTTCTAGACATTGCATACACTTGCTACCACAGAGTAGTCAAAGTATCAACTAAATGTAGGTACTAATACAAATAGAGACATTTGTTGAAGAATATATTACCATATTATGATGCATACTTGAATCTGTATGCAAAATAACTGATTGTGAGAACAGTATTTAAATGAACTGATACAAGCCGGATGACAAAATTATTTTAATTAAAAACGTTTGGACATGGCTATTTCATTTCATTTGGTAGTTTTGATAGTTCTGAATTAGTTACACACTTAATTAATTAGCAATGTATTATAATTAGGCAATGAAGGCATAAGAAATGTTATAAAAGATATGTTGATAGGTAATTTTTTAATAAAACTGAAAGTAAATATGAGACGAACACTTTTGAGTTACAAAAATTACATTGTGGTTAAAATTATTACCTCTCCTCAAATGTTTAAACAAATTGTCAAATTGGCAGTTGTCCTGTATCATGAAAAATTGATCCTGTACGAACAACAAACTATTATAAACAAATTTAGTCTACTGTGCATTCATTTGTGACTGATATAACGTGAATCTGGTTCTCCCTGTACAATAAGGGGTAATCGTTTGTTTAAAATTATAATGGCATCTGGCAATTCATCATGGGCTGCAGAAAAATTATCAAAAACCGGTACATGAGTTTATTTATTACAATACATGATTAACAATACAACATGGTTGGGTACTTTGAATTACATAAACATTTCATTATGCATTATTATTCTGATTTTGTATTTTGCAAAACATTACGTTCACTGGTTGTTCTGGGGACAACTCTTAAGCTAGAATGTTTGTATTGAAATTAATTACTCAGGACATACCTGCACTGCATGAGAACTCGACTATACTTTTAAGAATGCTGTACCAACATATTTATTTTAATGGTTTCCTTCGTATTGCGCCTCCTTTCGATCATAATTGTTTTGGTCCGGAAAAGAATTATATTAGGTCATGTTGACCACAGCGGGAGCCAATATAATTCGTGGTAATTTTGTTGTGCACTTATACTAATAAAAGTATACATTTAGATTACGGCGTAATTTATTTGTGCATACTTCTACGAAAGTTGGTTAGAAAATGTATGCATCAACTAGTAAAAGTGTCCATTTTATTGGTTGTTAATATTTCTACTATACAAATCAATAAATGTATGGACTGACTAGTAAGTGTATACATTTACGGAGTTGATGCTTATATTGTAACATATACATTTTTATTCTCTAAAAATTGCAATATTGATGATACTTCTGCAGGAATTTGAAGGTCAACGCAGGTGTACTACCGGTCATCATAAGCTTTTGTTCATAGAAGTTAAACGTTAAACATCCACTGCATAGCTCAGGCCGCTGCTCATGATGCGATATGTATGGCGAACGTTCGCCATTAGTGACGCTGCGCAAAGCGAGACCCAACGCATCTCATTCACTTCGCCAACATGTTGACAGTGATCCAGTTTTAGTTGACCCACGTTTCGCGAAGCACTTTCAGGACCAACTTTTGCGACTTACGTAGCATCATGTGGGAGCGGTCTTATACATTAAGATATAGAAAGGGGAACCACCGAAACATGCCGAGTTTACATTCTCGCCGACTGTGAGTACCTGCATATACAACGGGAAGAGACCGAACAATTAAAATATCACTTTATAAGCCAGAAACAAAAATATTAAATAGGATTTTCAACCGGACTATACTGAATCCGAATGTAAACTTTGGAAGGAATTGCTGTACTCAATAGAAGAGGATTGGATTATGTCTAATGTCTATAATATTTCCAAGTTCTACTTTCTATTATCGTCTAAAACTACTGTATACGCTTAAAGATTTTGAAGAATAATACATGTCAAACATAGAACCTATAAATTCGAACTGGCAACATTATTTAGACTAGAATCCTATTCATTTAGTGTGAACATTCCTCATAAAACCCAAGTTTGCAGACAGTATTGTAACGATAAAATATGGATGCGTATTGTCGCTCCGTTTTACCACCTTAGCGAACGAATTCGACGCTCTGTCTTCCTGTCTCATTTAAAACAAGTTTATCTACTGCATTGAAAGCGTTATGCTGCATGGCACATGAAGCTACCGGATCTCCATTTACACTCTATCTTACCGGGGACTGTCGGCGTTCCAGGTATTGTCTAACTAAACTAGCGCTCAGAATACCGACCTAAATGGGTTTTATAAACATAGGCAGTTGCCGTACGGATGATAACGCTACCCGAAAGGGGAATTTTTGTCTACAGCGCGCACCGGGACGGAACACTTACAAAGTGAATGGTATATTCAATTTCTCACACCGCGACGCTAACGAACAATACGCGTATCGTGACAGAAAATAGGATCAATGATAACACTCGGGAACAGCGATAGATACTTGTCTCAAAAGTGTACTTACACGGAACAGAATGCAAACCTAAAGTAACCATAATATGCACGACAAAAATGCAGATTTGGTGCTGTTACCCTCTAATATATATTTACAATGTTTTCAAAAATAATAATATATCAGTTATAAACTCTGATCCAATGGAGAAACTATTAAATAATGTTAGAAGCATTGTCAAAGAGACTCAAAACACCTTAAAAATATTCAATTATAATATTGATTATAATAATATTTAATTGAAATAAATCTTAAACCTCCTACATTATACAGGGTCTCCCACGACGAGCTGCCATTAGAAGTGTATGGAGAACCATATTTTGAGTTTTCGGTTACTTCCGGTTATATCGGAAATAATGTCAACTTTTATATTTCAAATGGTGTTTTATCGCATTTTTTAAATCTTCATTAAATTTTAGATATACCTAATTAATTAATTAAATTAATATACCTATACCTAACATGTGTCATTTTTGAGATATTCATTTTTTCATCAAAAAATGACAGTTGCATACTTTCAATTACTAATAAATTATTTCGTGTGACCGTTGGAAAAAACATATTATCGACACATCCTAGAATTCTACTGAAAGTTATCTAGGTGTTCAAATTATAAGATTAACGTTGAATTCGAGTGTTTTTTAACCATCAAGAGCTGTGCAGTTGGGTCCGATGAACTCAACCTACATATGCTTAGTCTATGCCCACCTATGATTTTTGACATCGCACGCATTATAAATTCTTTGTATTTCGGCCTCTGTTTTTCCTTCTGCGTGGAAGGAGTCTCTTATTTCGCCGATTCCCAAAAAAACATCCATGAAGACCCTCGGTGATCTGCGGCCGATAAGTAAATTGCCAACACTTTCGAAACTCTTTGAGAGGCTGCTAGAGCGTCAGTTGCGAGGGTATATCGATGAGTGTCAATTGCTTCCGGAATATCAATCGGGTTTCAGACCCTCTCATAGCTGCGTTACGGTGCTCATTGACATCACCGACGACATAGTTACGGCTACAGACGGTGGTAGGGTTACGGCTTTGGTGCTCCTGGACTACAGTAAGGCTTTTGACTCCGTTAACCACGTGATCCTGATCGAGATTATGTCGTGTCTTGGATTGAGCGGCGCCGCTGTAGAGCTTTTGCGCTCCTTTCTCTCGGATAGAACCCAGCGCGTCCGCCTTAATGGCCCACTATCAGAGCCCGATTCAATTACCAGAGGTGCCCCACAGGGTGCCATTCTCTCCCCGTTAATGTATACTTTGTACACAATGGACCTATCAAAGCTGACCAACGAATGTCACTACCACAAATATGCTGACGATACAGAATTCTAATTTCCTTCGGGCCCTCTGAGGTTCGAATGGCTCAAGATGTACTGTGCCGGATGCTGTCTGTGGTCGCGGAATTTTCAAGAGACCATCAACTTGCTCTGCACCCGGCTAAGACGCAGGCAATTCTGTTTGGACCCAAGAAGGCAAGAGTCCTTGCGGAGCGTGATTTGAATATTGCTCTGGGCGTGGATCGAATCCCTTTCACGAACTGCGTACGCACTCTTGGCCTTTGGATGGACTCTGAGTTGCGGTTTCAGCGCAATACATCGGAATTAGTAAAGGGAGCTTTTCGAGCTCTGAAGACAATCTACACTAACAGAGGCGTTCTGAACCGCCCCTGCAAGAAGATTCTATGCGAATCCCTGGTTTTGTCGAACCTAAATTATATGAACACTGTGTACGATAGGTTATTGCGCTTGACGGATGTCGGACGTTTACGGAAGATCCAGAACTCCTGCATTCGACTGATTTATGGGATACGCAGCGGAGGTCACACATCGGTACAGCTACAAAATAGTGGTTGGGTGGACATGTTGAGGAGGCGTACGTTGCCCAGTGTCATGTTCCTCTACAAGATCTTGATATCCAGGAAACAGAGCTATCTGCACAGAAAGATTGTCTTTCGGGGTAATGTCGACGATGTGAATATGCGTAGGCTGGTCAAAATCAGTATTCCGATGCACCGGACTGCATTCTTCGGTGTGGATATCGCTACGGTATTGCTCGTATGAAGAACGACTATTGTGCCGAAAATTTACCAAATGGTTTTGCCTAAAATTTGATTTAATTAAGAGTGCTTATCTAATAAGACCGCCCGACGTTTATATAAACAATTGCAAATTACTCCGTCCGCTGACACCACAGAGAATCGACGTCAGCCAATTCGTAAATCACATGGAATTCTGCATCCCACGACGGCATTAACAGGATACTACCCGTAAGACATCCTACCCTAATGCGTCTGTAAAATGAGAATTTGCTGCGCAATTCGCCAGGTGAATGCTATAAATATTTATAACTTTTACAAATATTCTTGCATAACTTTCTTTCATACATCAAATTGTGGGTAATTACAAGGGCTAGCCACCCTCGAACGCTCGGCGTTTTGCACAGTTGCTATCAATCCCTAAATGGCGATAGTACGTAACCATATAAAGAAATTCGCCCGCAGCTAGAAATATTTATTTATAAGTATTACAAATATTATTGCATAACTTTCTTTCACACATCAAATTGTAGGTAATTCGAAGGGAAACATTTATCTGCGGCTGCCAGCAAATGTAAATACTATCGTCATTTAGGGGTTGTTAGCAACGGTGCAAAACTCCGAGCGTTTGAGGGTGCCCTTCTAGTTACTTACAATTTGACGTATGAGCGAAAGTTATGCAACAATATTTGTTAACAATATTTGTTAAAGTTATAAACTTTTATCTCTGGCTGCCGGCGAATTTGTACTATATTGGTGGTTACGTACTATCGCCATTTAGGGGTTGTTAGCAACTGTGCAAAACTCCGAGCGTTCGAGGGTGGCTAGCCCTTGTAATTACCTACAATTTGATGTACAAAAGAAATTTATGCAATAATATTTGTAAAAGTTATAAACAATTATCTCTGGCTGCCGGCGAATTTTTACTACATTTGTGGTTACGTACTATCGCCATTTAGAGGTTGTTAGCAAATGTGCAAAATTCCGAGCGTTTGTGGGTAGCTAGCCCTTGTAATTACCTACAATCTGATGTATGAAAGAAAGTTGTACAACAATATTTGTAAACGTTATAAATATTTATAGCATTCACCTGGCGAATTGAGCAACAACTTCTCATTTTATTGACGCATTAGGGTAGGATGTCTTAAGGGTAGTATCCCATTAATACCGTCGTCGGATGCAGAATTTCATGTGCTTTACGAGTTGGCTGACGTGGATTCTCTGTGGTGTCGGTGGACGGAGTAATTTGCAATTGTTTATATAAACGTCAAGCGCTCTTATTAGATAAGGCTTTCTTAATTAAATCAAATTTTAGGCAAAAGCCTTTGATAAACTTTCGGTGCAAAACTATGTCGTCTACTACTTCAACAGCTCTATCGTTTGGTATGTTTCATTAAAAAAATCGATAAAAAAGAGTTATGGATATCTTTTATGGCTAACTTCTCCGCTGTATATCAATCCACTAATTTCTATTGCTTCTTTTGTCGAAAATATCTAGTCAAAATTAGATGAATTATAAGAATTATAATGAATTATAAATATAATGAATTATAAATATAATGAATTATAATTATAAGGCTGTGGAACATGGATTTAGTGAATAAAATATGTTTTGACTATATCTGTGCTGAAACAAAGTGCAGCACGCACAACAAAAACCAAAGAATAAGGGATAGCATTAAATGGAGAATATCATATCTAAGATATACTGGCTATAAGTACCTAAGGATACTTTCAACGAACATATTATGGTTGTATGTGTATGTACATCAAGGTGAAACTTCGGGGTAATGCTCAAAAGACTCAGGTATGAAAGAACTAACCTTATTTTTCCACCATCGATATTTTATGCAACCTTCTAGATTTCTAAAAGAAAGGTAAATCTTCCAAAAGGAAAACTCAATAGGACAACGAGAAGGGGTGCCAATTGATTTGCAATATAAAATAATTTTTTTTTTGGTTGGGCATATAAATCTAACTCTCAAATATATTATAATCTTCATTTATCGTTAAACATTTTATGAATATGGGAATTAATTTTATATTGGAATTATGCGCTACCATGTTGCAACCAAGTTTGAGCTTTTTTAAGCATTATTAATTTATTAACGTTATTCATACTACGCTGATTTCTTGAACTGTTCTGCAATATTTTCCGGCAAGCGCACATTACATTTAAAGATAATGTCGTAGTCATAAAACAGTTGCAATTACTAAAACATGAAGTTCAACCATCCACGAAATAAAAATAAAAAAAAAAAAACTAAAACATATATTTTTTTAATTTGAACAACTGCATTATAATATTATAAAAATATTATTATTATTATTATTGAATGCTATAAATATTTATAGCATTCACCTGGCAAATTGAGCAACAACTTCTCATTTTACAGACGCATTAGGGTAGGATGTCTTAAGGGTAGTATCCTATTAATACCGTCGTCGGATGCAGAATTTCATGTGCTTTACGAATTGGCTGACGTGGATTCTCTGTGGTGTCGGTGGACGGAGTAATTTGCAATTGTTTATATAAACGTCAAGCGCTCTTATTAGATAACGCTTTCTTAATTAAATCAAATTTTATGCAAAAGCATTTGATAAACTTTCGGTGCAAAACTATGGCGTCTACTACTTCCACAGCTCTATCGTTTGGTATGTTTCATTAAAAAATGAATGGGGTGGCCTGAATTTGAATTTCTTAAGAGTAGCTAAAGTCCACCTAAGTTTGTATGCCAAGTTTCTTCAAATAATTCGATGTAAAAAAATCTGAACCACAATTCTTGCTAATTTATTGTATCTTCATTCCGATGCAAACTATTTTGCATTTTTGCGCCATCGCTTCAACGTAACCATGTTCGGTGTGCATTATCTTCCGAATCCGATTTTAATTAACTTTTGTTCACATTTTAAAAGACACTTTTAAGGCAAGTCGCGCGACTCTACCTGCCACTTTTATTAAGCGAAATATAGGCTAGTTATTAAACTAGGTCACAGAAAGGGCCTAAGCAAAAAGATCCTCTGCAGGGTTCCATATTTACACCGCTAGGTTTGATGTAATCAGTGAACAGGTAATTTTACTTTGGGCAAGGCAATGGGGCGTGTATTCGATCCAAGGTTCATTGTTTAGAGCGTTTGCCTACACGGGTGGGCGCCGTTCCCGGAAACAAAAGAACTTTTCAGTCCTAATAACGTCAGTCAAGTTACTGACGGCTCACTGGAAGACAATAACCAACGAATACTGGAAGCAGTCCGAAAGCAACTAGATATTTTTGTTCCTACTTGCAGGTAAAATATAGTCGTTTCACACTAAGCCTTTGCATAAACGACAAACATTTATATACGAATGTTATGGACTCTTTCCATTACACATTAAGAAATACATGTAAATCCACAAATTTCGGCAAATGAATAATGAAAATTGGGAAAGTTGAAGATATTGCAATGAATTATTTGAAGGTAGTTTTCCTTTCTAATTCTAATAATGTAAAGGGTCATTATAAAAGACTTTCTGCCGCTTTACTCAAACAAGTATCAAACTTACATTAGGCGATGCAAGCAATTTAACAATTGCGTATGGAACAGAAGTATCATAGTAGTATTCAATTTAAGTGAATTGGCAAACACAGTTTTTTACATTGGATCTCAGGGCCTACTTCGACTACAGTCATTTATAATAACCCTGTATAACTGTAAAATCATTGGAATTAGAAAAGGATAATTTAGGGAATTTGTATTATTGATTGCAGTGTTCTTCGAACAAGAATCAAGGCGTTTTTTGATGGTTCAATTCAAATTAAGCCAGTTTGTTTTCAATTGTTTGAAATTGTTTGTGTTACCATAAAAAAATATAATCGAATGAAAATCATCGAGACAATGCAAATGACAATCCAATCGGGTTGCGTGCGTTGTGTGCATGCAAATTGTTTCGGTGGCTTTGTAAATTTAATGCCACACAATGGTTTGTTTGTTGTTGTTTATTAATTATTATTAATATTTTTTAAGTTTTTGTTGTTTCGTTCATCTTGTACATTTAAATGCAAAATAATGTAAATTTTAACATTTTGGTTATTATTATTATGACGATTATTATTATTATTATTTATGGGAACTCTCTGCAGCTCAAGCCAATTTTGAAAAGGAACGCCCTTTATGCGTTGCAACATTAGGTTGCAAAGCACAGGAAAACTGCGGAAATCCCGTACTGCGTTGTGGATAGCTCAGTAAAAACACATTCATTTATGAATAGACAGTATACAAAGGTAAAGGTGAAATGTTAATATATATAAGCAGATAAATAACAGTAAATTTAGGTTCCTTTATGATAACACTCTCCTCAAAATGTTTGCACTTGCCAAACCGCAATTTCTTGAATTTACCAGGGCGATATTTAGCACGGCAACTCCTTCACTTGGTTAACATAATTTACAGTATCCGCTCCTAATGCACAATCACCGGAACAATGTTTATTTTCATTCCCCACATACGTTCAACTTCTATTGAGTGATCCTTATATTTAAGTAGCTTTTCAAGCTCCTTCCTTACTACATTCGCATCAGCAGGTACCGAAATCTCTATTAGAGTGACCACCTTCCTCTGGAAATCCTTTACCACGATATCTGGCTTATTACCATCAAGCATACTATCAGTGGCGATAGGCATATTCCATAATATGGTATGATCGTTAGTCACAACAGGAGATGTAATGTGGTCATACCACCGAGACACATCAATTACTAAGCCTAGTTGGTAACATAATTGTAATGTATATCTGTCGGGCCGATATATATTCCTTCGTTTTTTTACCGTATGTGAAATAACATTGATCGTGAGGGTCCTTTTTTCAAGAGAATATTAAATACTGCATAAACTCTTGTTTTGGTAAATCTAGTTTTAGAAAAAGAGAAATATTTCTATTTTATGGCACTGACTTTTCTTTAAAAAATAGACCTAATTCACTATTGCCTTCAGGTTCTTAGAAAAAGTTTTTCAGGATCAATTTTCACTGTTACTTTTTTATTGTTTTCCAGTAATTTGGTTTCGATTATCGTATTTTTGACAAATTAAGTAACTAGCAATCTGGAAAACATTTAGCGATTTACAAAAAGTGGATTGCTTTGTTTACTATTATATTGTCTTTTTGGAATATTGGCCATATCCCCTTGGCATATCTGAGGGCTGGGGTTTCCTATTGCTAATGATCACTTATTATTATATGTGATGTCTAAGTTAAGGCGCAGACGTCTTTCGTTTCATCGTCAGTTGTAATTACATAAATGAGATGATAACGGTGAGATATCAAGCCGCAAAGCAAATCGTCTCTTTCTCGTTAGCTAAGAAAAGGGAGGCGTTCGCGTGAGGTTAGGGAAATTTAAGCGTACTGGGACGTTGAAGTCTAGAAGTAATTATAAATAAATGCCACAGGGCAGGCAAATATCTGATTACGGTTTTGGGACTGGCAGTGTTGAACCCTCTGCGTCGACGCTTTTAAATCTAGTTAACAGACGACGCGCTGAGTTTCTAATTAACAAATTATTGCAGATTATGAATTTTGGTACGGCCGGCTCGATGGCATGCGAGAGGGTCTAGCGTTACCGTTAACAGCGGTTATGTTATTCTATTATCGACGGTGGAGGTGCGGTGGAACGTTTAAATGTTTGGAGCCGTTAACCATGCGGCAATTCTATTTGTTTCGGTTTTCAAGATAAGTATGTCCTCTAACAGAAATTTCTTTTCTTAAGGGGAGGTTCTCATGTAGAGACCTAAAAAGTAGCTCAAGTTTGAGATAGTTTTTCAAACAAATTGTAAGAAATCTCAATATTTTTTTCTTCGCCATACATTTAAAATACTTTAGTGATCGAAAGGTCATAGTGCCATACAAAACTATATGCAAGAAGTGGATGCTGTTGTAAGAAGTATCAGGTCATATGCGTCGTTCTTGTCTCTACGACGTGCACGATAGCTCCTATAATAATATTTTTAATAATATGTACCTAAAAAATCTGATGTGGCACATGACTTTATCATACAATATATAAAATTAATAGTTTAGCTGCATGAGAATCTATTTTATTGAGATAAATCGTAGGTATTGTCAAAGCATCAGCATTTGACACTACCCATGGGGTGCTTACATGACATTATCATACAATATATAAAATTAATAGTTTAGCTGCATGAGAATCTATTTTATTGAGATAAATCGTAGGTATTGTCAAAGCATCAGCATTTGACACTACCCATGGGGTCCTTACTTCCTATACGCAGGCGTTGATAGCAAAATTTTAGTTCACCCCACGCGCTGTCTCTGGCTAGCTCGCTACTATGCCGGCCGAATCACATCTTTGACACCTATTGGCTCAGTCAAAGCGTCATTATGGATGTCGCGTGTTGCGTACTCATGGCGTTGGTCATGGCGTTAAGAAACAACCATAAAGTTCTGTCAATTAACTGTCTAGTAACATGCTTGTGACAGCGCTAATTTTTACCACAGACTTTTAAACGTATATTTTTCGTTGGTATATGGGTGAAGTAAATAACTTAAATTTTCTCTGGTAATATTTGTACTGTACTAGTTCCATTGCGCGATTTTCCTGATTTTATGAATTAATTAAAATATAATATGTGAAAAGGCTAGTAGTGGAAGTGCTACTAGCGCCTCCTAGCGGATGGGGGTGAACTAAAAATAGAGTCCACGAAGGTGGCCTTGAGTAGCCCATCTATATTAGTATATATGTATTTTATCTATGACACTACCTACACTACGTCATTAGAATAATAGTTATTTATGTCACAAGTGCCGAAAGTACGGAATAGCGCGACGAGCGGTGATGCGGCGCGTCACCGAAGGCGGAGCGTCGCCGTCGCACGTCAGCGGGTCGCGCTATCTACTTTTTGGCAGGAGTGACATCAATGTTTATTGCGTTGCTTTTTGAGAAATATGTATTTAAAAAAAAATAAATAAAAAATCGTTATATTGCTATATAGGAAATGTTGGGTTGGTACTACTTTGACGAAACGTCAAGTTTAATAAGCTAATTCAAATTCTCACATTCTTGTTCATGACACTATAGATGTGACATCCGTACCAACATACTAAAATAAAACTGCACTCATCGCTAAACTATATTTACAATTTTCTCAATTTATCGTTTTTAGAATTAGATATAACAACGGGTTGATATTTCTTATCAACAAACAATCAAATTGGTGATCTTATTTTATTTGAAATTTGAATTTTGTACTTTGCCGCACTAGAGCGGCAACGTTCCATAGCGGTTCTCCAACCTCTGATGAAATCAGCTGTTCTCGAGTGTGACAGCACAAAAAAATATTTGTCAAATCCTGACTACTATGTAATTTCATATCAATGCAGATGCGATCGATCTCGATCAAATAGAATTTGCTCTTGAAGCTAAGCTATTAATTTTACCAAAAAAAGTCATGGGCATAAATTATTCAAAATTCCCTCTGCTTTAATTTATTATTTAACTATTTTGTCGAAATTACAGAAATGGCGGCTCATTTGCAAAATCATTGAAAAATGCTTAGAATAAACTACCAGTTCCTTTCGACCCTTTTGAACCAAAAGCTTTTCAGCGCTAAGTTTGGTCATAAAACGTCTAAGTATAAACTTTCGTCCCGATACCTTTAGTAGTTTCTCCGGAATCATCGTCACAAAAATCGTTTACACACACACGCACACGCACACGCACACGCACACGCCCACGCGCACGCGCACGCGCACGCACACGCACACGCACACGCACACGCACACGCACACGCACACGCACACGCACACGCACACGCACACGCACACGCACACGCACACGCACACACACACACACACACACACACACACACACACACACACACACACACACACACACACACACACACACACACACACACACACACACACACACACACACACACACACACACACACACACACACACACACACACACACACACACACACACACACACACACACACACACACAGACATTTTTTTGGACCTTGGTCAAAAATATTCAGAGGACCCATAAAGACATATTTCCGCTAAAATATCAATTTTTTTTCGGCATGATTACAATACTTTACATACTGCGTATGATAAAGTAAAAATCTACAGAAATCGAAATTACGAAAGCGCTATGAAACTAGATGGAATTAGTTGGAGGGTAAACCAACATTTAGTTAAAAAAGGTTGAAAATTAACAAAATCGCAGCTGTCTGTTTCTGGAAAAACGCGTCGGTTGTATCGGTGTAAAAAAACACTACAAGAGAAGGTAGAAACATGATATTTTTTAAAACTCCTTTTCTATATGAATTCATTGAAATATAATAATTTAATCAACATTGGTACCTAGATCTATACGTTCTCTATACTGTATCCAAATTTCATATTAATAATTTAAAGCGTTACCGAAAATTATCATTTGAATAAACACATCTCTTTGCGCCGCCTTAATGGAGGAAATTTTGACCGGATAATACCATAGGCTCTAAAACCGTAAAACTTCCGAGAATCTAACTGTTTCAGGGGCTGATTTTATACACTCCAAGGTTTCAAAATATGAAAGGAACAATGATTTTTCCGCCGATAACATGAGAACCTCCCCTTAAAGATTTTTAACACCGCTAGAATGCAAAGTATGGCTCTTTATATAGCCAGACTTAGGTCTTACGTTTTATACTACTTATTATTAGTATTTCATTGATGTAAGAATAGAAATATTGCAAAAAATACTTTCTAAATATTACTTTCTAACAGTGTAGGCAAAACGTTTGTGAAATTGCCCACCCCCTTGTAAGGGGTCAAAATTCTGTCGCTTGTGAGTGAGCCGTTTATGAGGCAAGTCGTATTGAACACAGCGCTCCGCGCCACAGTCCCCTATTCCAAATGACACCATCGTGTGCGGAGTCCTACACCTCGACCCCCTGAAGCCCCCTGCCCTTGATATCAGCCCTTACAATCGGGGAGCAATGGGGGAGCAGATTCACACTAGGCCCCGCTGCCATAAAAATCGAAATTCTGTTTGTACAGATTGTTTGCGATTCGTTGCAAGTTTGGAATTTACGCGTGCAAGTGAACTGTTTTCGACCTATAATTAAAACAAATATTGTAATTGTTTTTAAATACATAAGTTTCATGTAACACTTATGAACTTTTTATGATACATGAATGACAGATGAATTGAACTTGTATCTAGTTAAATAAGAAAAATAAATAAAAACTACTGCATTATTGTTTTTAGCGGCTATTGGCAGAAATGCACAAAAACAATTAATTTAATAAAAATAATGTCTTTGCAATTTTTGCAAATTCAATTGCATTAGTATAAGAAGAAAAGTATACTCAGTATTTGCATTGAAATAATGACGTTATTGCCATCATCATAGTGTTTTTATGTTAGTATGTAAGTAATACTATCAGAAAGAATTTTTATGCATACTTAATTTTATCTGATACTTTCATTTATCTGCCAAATCCTGTGAACTACGTATTACATGTGTTGTAATGACATTTTTTAGCACACATGTTTTGTTAGAATGAGAATACTGTCCCAGCTGTTTAGGGATATAATAACACCATGAGGTAAAACACTTTATACCTCCTCGAATAATAACACATTTAAATGTGAACATCGATCGAACATTTTTATGATTTATGATTTGAGATTCAGAAATAGCGACGTCCTGGATTAAGTCCGAACCTTCAAAATGGAAGATTCATCGTTTACTCAGTATCTGAATTACAGGCTTTTAACGGCGACTGTGAATGGGACCACGGGAGAACCTTTAACAACCCTGACACCTTAATTTCATCAGCACTGTGGTGGCATGGACCAGACAACAAAATCTATACAGAGTTACGCATCGATCATTGATCATTGATCACAGTTATTGAATAAAAGACTAAATTGCAGCAAAAAGCAGCCCTTTCCCAGGTTATTCTGGATTAGATTTTGTAGCAGTCAAAAGCTGTGATGGTTGCCTGGCTGTCGGAGTATATTAGGATATTTTGCTTTTGTACATCCTTTGTACGTTTTCCAATGCGCATTGGAAAATCGCATAGATTTCGGTCTGATAAGCTGTTGCAGGTACCCACAAGGAGATAGTTATCTCGCACCTGGGGGGATAGACCGTAGATCCCTGCACTGTAGACCTACCTAGATCTAATATTCTGCTTTTGAAGTGCTTATCAGTATAATCGTAATAACAAGAATTTTGTATTTCTTAGTCCATGATCGTAGAATTTTCGAGTTTGTCTTCTTCTCGCTTTATATTTTTAATCATTGTTTCTTCTTTACTTTGTAAATTATAGAATAATATTGTCGCTTTTATATTGTTTATAAATGTGTTATTATGAATTTTTATCGGATGATCGATTAACACGATTGTAGAATGTTTGTTCAATTTTATCCCTATTGTGGGTATATTTCCGGTTTTACCATGAGCTTTCGATAATGTAGTTTACAATCTTGTCGCCATTCTATTGTTTATTACTTTGTTATTTGTAGAATTTGTATCGGTGGGAAATCTGACTCAAACATTTTTCTTGATAAATGTGTGAATTACAACTAATATTATCGTCTTTCTAATGTGTAAATATTAATTTGATGTAAGAATTGTTAGCTCGTGTTTGTGCATATGTATGTGCATATATAAATAATTACCTAGTTTAAATTTCATGCATATCTAAAGTCAGTTTATCATTTAAACAAGCATTGAAAACCCCGCTCTAATTAAACTAACGGAAAATGTTAGTACAGGATATAAGGGAAGTAAGTCAATCTTATGTCCAAGAATTCAAGTCCATCTGCACGTAACACGTAGCTTGTGATATTGCAAGGGAAAAGGAAGCTTATTTATCCACCACATTGAGTAGGGTGGCAAGCAGGGATCTGGTATGATAAATTGAGGTGAAAAACATTGAAAATTTAACATGAAATTGTCGAATACATTGTTATTTCGTTTTTTGAATTGCTAGTTGTTATAACCATAATAGAACATGTGTAGAAAAAGCACTATATTAGCTTAATATAATAATAGAAAATTAAAAAGTTATATACACCATAAACTCAAACATTATAGTCTCAGTAAATCCAAATCATTGTTGATATTTTATCCTGAACTGGACTTTCATGTGAGGTTTCAAAATGGGGAGTATCTGAAGGGTTTGCATTAATCATAAATCTTTCGGTTAGATGATAGATAATTCAGCTGAGTGGATTAATTTTAAAAGGCATTATAAATATGTGGACTAAATGTGACTCAATAGAAATGCAACCATATTATTTGGTCGGTACAGTGACTACGAAATATTCCCATAGGTTTAGTTTAAGTGGAACTAAGTAATTACTATGATCTGTAAATATTTACTTCATCTTAAGAAAGTCATAATCAGATTCTTGTACGGACTTACATTAACATACATTTGAAGAGACAAGCAGACCTATGAACCTGATCAACCAATTTCTTTACAATTTCTCATATTTCTGATGTTATATCATTTATAATAGTTTGTAAATCCTACCATAACGTATCACACTTTTAAGAAAATTTATACATATGCTTTTATGTCGAATCAGAATACAATTTATAAGCAAAATAATAAATTCTTTAAAATTGATTTTCAATGAATCACGATATAAATAAATGTTATAATATATATGTTTTGGACTAAGTGATTAATCCGAATATTTCACTTAGTTCTAGTTCACTTACTTCAACATACTTAATTAATAACAAACAACCCTTAAAACTGATCTCTCGCAGTGGTGTTTATAAGATTGTTTTCCCAGAACCGGGATGCAGCAAGTGCTACATAGGACAGACAGGTCGTGGATTGGGTACAGGTTTTAATGAACTTACGAAAGACCAAAAATTACATGTGTTTAAGCACATACACGAAACAAACCACTAAATTAGCTTTAACAATCTTACATTACTCCACGAAATCAATCAGGGGAGAAAGCTGTTTGTACGAAGAATTACAAATCACTAAGCATTATCTAACTGAATATTTTTGAAACTGTTGAAAAACCCCGCCTTAACAACTACTATGGCGCCACTTCATGACAACGACTAAAGCTTGTACTGATTTTTATACATTTGACATGACGCTCCCTTCAAGTTAATAAGATTAGGTACGCATTTGTGTATTTCTGGTTTATTTTTGAAGAATATGGTACAATTCGTTAACCGGGTGATAGTTTATGTTCGATGTGATTCTCATTGTTATGTTTGTTATGTTTTAGATTCCAATTGCGAAATATATTGTACACAGAACGTTGGTAACCCTACTTTACCAGATGACACATTGTATTATCGGCCTTGACGGTCCAAATCTTTTGTTTTCTGTTATCAATTTAATTGTTAGATGGCAAGGAGATGTAATCTTACCGTATTTAATTGTTTGTATCGTGGCCTAAAGACGGAAGTCTATACTTCCGAAACATGTAGCCCCAAGAATCGCAATAAAATAAAATTACATGCAAACATCGGAACATACTTTTTTGATTTAGTATTTAGTATACATAATGTCCGGGCACTATGAATGCTGCCCTTAATGATTGGGCAATTTAATAATTTTATCCATATGATATTTAATCACATAAGCCGGGCAATATGAACAGGTACGGCCTAATTGTGCTGGCCACTAAATTCCACAACAAGCGATATCGCAGAAGTGACTAGGATTTCTATAAGGGGGACCACAAATGTTCCGTTTTTTCGAGTTCTATTAACTATTATTCTGTTTAAGGCTATGAGTTACCTGTGAAAAATGCATTCCAAAAAAGGTTAAACCGAAGTGATAATATATGTGCCTTTCGATAAACTTTGCCTAATGTGGCTTTTCGCGATAAGGTTCAGTTCCTTAAAGGGCAGTCTTAGAACTCTTCTCTGTCTATGATTTCGGCTTGTTCATTGCTTTCGACCCAGTACATCAGTGCTACCTGTTTTTTTTTGCTAGTTTTTCTCAGGGGTAGTTTGCAGTCCCAGGCAGTTTTGAACCTGTAAGCCCTCGATTGCAGTCCTCGTACCAAATTTATATAACGGAGATGCATTCTCAAGTTGGTTACTAAGACCATCTAACTAAATTCGTTAACTCCGATGGCTTATGAGTAAGGGAGCGGAAGAAGTAGCGTATGTACTTTTAGATAAATTTATTTTTTAGAAAATTTGCCTATAACTTTATCCAAGACCTTTTATCAAAAGCATTTGGTGACAGTTAAAAAAGTTAAATGGAAAACCGAGACACTCTCAAAGTGCAGGGTCAGTAGAACTTAGTACTCAAGACGTAGAGAATATGCTTAGTTTGTGGTTAGGAGATAACAAACATACATAAATATTCAGAAGAATTTAAAGGATATGTTCTCGGAAACGTCAAAAACTACGTCTTGTTCAATTGATAAAAAACAGATCTGATCACATAGTCATAAAATGTAGTCCATATCAATCAGTATTTGGGACAACGGTGAAAATCGACTCTGTACCCATAGAAGCTGTGACTGATATTAATTTGGAGGAAGATTTAGAACACATAAATATTGTGCAATTTGAAGAAGCAGGTGTTGTCCGAGAGCATTGTTTAGGCCATCTAATATCAGTTGCATTACATGGCACGAACAATGTCCCATCGTGGGTTACTCTGGATGGAATTTACAGTCCGCAGTCTGAGGATCTGGCCACTGTTCTACAGCATATTTAATGCACATTCTTCGTGTATGTTACCTGGACCTAACTATGAAGTTAAAAATAACACAACAGGACAGTCTACCGATTGAAAACGTTTTCCTAGATCCAAATGTGGAAACGACACAAAAAATAAAAATACTAGAGAGGCTTATTTTAAATGGCAACATATTTACAGTTAAAAGAATCAATAAACATGTACTGAAAAGTTGGCGGTTTTCGATATGTGATCTTCAGAAGAAAAAATCTTTGATATAAATAGCTGCCGTGTATTTGATGGGATTTTTTCGGGAACTAGTATCCTTTATCTACTTGCGTACATTTGAATACATATTTACAGTATAGTTTGTTTTATTGCATTTCCAGAAAAAAAAGGCAAGGTAGGTATTACATTTGTAACTTCTTAACCTTCTAATGGAAATATTTCGCCATTTCGTAAATGGTCAACCCTTTACTGCATGCTATTGTTTTTCTAAGTATAAAATTGAGCCTTACTCATGTTTTCAAATACATGGCACGCGAAATGGATCACTCAGGCGCATAGCTTGAAATCATCAACTCGTACTCAAACGATGTGCAAACTATAATTTTTTAGAGAATTAGAATCTATTAATACCGCTCATTGTCGACCGATCAATAGAAGGTAAGATATTGTTAAATAACCAATTCGATCATCTTTGACCGCGAATAACTCGCAACAATATCGATGAAACCATTTGCAATTTTGTAATGCTCAATAAAAGGTGTATGTTAAAGTCCCACGAGCTCTGAATTTTCCCGATATAAGGTTTATTTGGCTGATTTCACTGGAGTACCCCTCGGATGAAAGTCTTCTGCAGGTTAATGACACATCTAAAAAAATATCCGGGCCGGGTGGGTGCTTATACATAATTACAGATTTCTTCATTGTCATCAATAGCACTTGTAAAATAAACTTATATTGGTTTCCGCTAGAATACGCTAGCAGTTGGAAACAACAATATAACCAATGTATGTGCATGTGATAATACGATACAATATCTAACGAACACGTATGGTATTATACCGTACTGAATGCTATAGGATCGGTACAAATTATCGTGTATCGGAAGGTAAAGTACCGGTACATCAAAATATCGTATCTTATCGAACATCCCCAGTAAGGGATGTTCGTCTGGTAGGTGTTTTCATTAATTGTTTAAACGGGTGAGCAAATTTTGATGCTTCAACGAAAAATGAGTCTGCCGTCTTTTATTTTTGAGCGAGAAGCTAACTGGTGAAAACCAAAATCAGTATCGTCTTTTGTTTTCGAGTTACAACCAAACTTTCGACACACCTTATTTGCACGTGACTCAACAGATTTCTTATTAGAGTACAATATTTATTTTTTACTTTATCATACGCAGTATGTAAAGTATTGTAATCGTGCCGAAATTTTTTTTTGAGATTTTAGCGGAAATATGTCCTTTTGGGTCCCCTGAACATATTTGACAAATGTACAAAAAAATGTCTGTGTGTGTGTGTGTGTATGTGTGTGTGTGTGTGTGTGTGTGTGTGTGTGTGTGTGTGTGTGTGTGTGTGTGTGTGTGTGTGTGTGTGTGTGTGTGTGTGTGTGTGTGTGTGTGTGTGTACCCAATTTTTGTTAATTCATTTCCGGAGAAACTACTAAAGGTATCGGCACGGAACTTCATATTTAGAAGTTTCATGACCAAACTTAGAGTTGAAAAGCTTTTGGTTCAAAAGGATCCAAAGGATCTGTGTGTTTACTCTAAGCTTTTTTCAATGATTTTAGAAATGAGCCGCCATTTCTGTAATTTCGTCAAAATAGTTAAATAATAAATTAAAGCAGAGGAAATTTTGAATAATTTATGCCTATGACATTTTTTGGTAAAATTAATAGTTTAGCTGCAAGAGCAAATTCTATTTGATCGAGATCGGTCGCATCTGCATTGATTTAATACAATATAGTGACCCAGGATTTGCAATTTTTTCAGTCTAATGACAGTACCGGTAGTGTCAAATGCTGACAGTACCGGTAGTGTCAAATGCTGATGCTTTGACATTCTCTCACAATTAATATTGACCGTAGTTAATAGTATCAAAAGATCTCATATTGTGAACCGTGTACAGTCCTTGCCTGATGGCGTCTGATAGGCAGCGTGTTGAGCGTGTCCAAAATACATGTGTTCTGTTTGTTTTTGGTTTGACGAAGTATGATCATGCATCGAATGGGCTGGGCGACTTGGGGTGGTTGAATATGGATAACACTAGGGTGTTGCATGCAGCAATATTGTATCATAAGTTGCTATCCACTAGGATCCCACAAGGATCCCACCTCATGCGGAAGATATGCTGTAGAACGTATCTCCATAACCTTATTTTAAGATTCGGGGGTTTGTTTGCTCCACCTGCCCATTGCACTGAGCTGTATAAACGGTCATTCTCATACCAGGTCAGTCACATATACAATGGTCTCAGGGAAGATATGAAAAATTTATCGTGAAACAGTTTTGGGGGAAAGGTGAAGCGTTGGCTGTTTGCGCAACAGGGGAGACTTTAGGCATCGAGCCTAATTTTTTCATTTTAATTTTTTATGGGCAGGTGCGATGTTTTGTCGAGTTGGATTTGCTGCAATTACGTGTAATTAGACTCTAGAGTAATTTTGTTGTATGTTCTTGTTTTGATAAGTTCTCGGAATTATTTTTATATTATTGCTACAATTATGGCTTAGTTCTAGTTTGCGTAAGGGGTTGAGCGGAAGAGTAATGCAATTTGGAAACAATTGTGCTGAACTGCGCCCTAAATATAAATAATATTTTGTTGCAATTAATATTGCCTTATTTTAATAAAGGAATTTTTTATTTATTTAATTATTTATCTGTTAAATCCTGGCTAACTAGTTTATTTTAATGCAGACACGACTGATCTCAATCAAATAGATTCTCATGCAGCTAAACAATTAATTTCATATATTGTATGATAAAGTCATGTGCCTGGCCACATCAGATTTTTTTAATATGAAACGATAACAAATGCTACACTATGTTGATTTGGTAGTTATAAAATAATCTGCTTTTCTATCAAAAGCGAAGGTTTGTGACTTAATTAACAAGATATTTTCCTCTTTGTTTCCCCACACTATAATTTTGTTCAATACATATATGAAATTATCAGAGATATCAAAAAGCCTTTTATTTTATCAAACTTTGTTTCAATTAGGTGCATTCCATTTAGATTAGTCCCAAGCCGCAGTACGTAATCATATATTCACTTATCATTCACTTATTAATTTCTCTTTATATTCACAATATAAAATTACTCTAGCTTCAATTAATCTTATGTATTTCGTTATATGCGAGAAATTACCTTTTATTCTTATGACACGCGAATAATTTGATTACAGTCATGCCAGTTGCTATACCAACTTAAATATGACAATTTTCGATTTATAAAGAAAGATTGATGCAAAATTTACTTACATCCTATATTTTGCAACTATATTTATCAAGTTGTTGTCTTTGTTGTAGCGATTGTAGTTGACCTGCAATATCAGAATTGTAATTACTTTGAATAACGGATTCTATTACAGTATATTTTTCAAAGCATTGATTCAAATCAGATATTCAAACAAAAAATTTCAAAATTTTATTGATTTGTATTAAAAAAATCATCAAGAATGTGCAAATATATTTCGTCTAATTAAACGACAAACGGAAACGGAAAATATCGAGCATCAAAAGCACTACAAAGTTGAATTTTTGATTATCGAAATAAAAAATATACGACGAGATAATCTGGACCATTTTCGATATCTCTTATAGATACCCAGATCAACAATACTAACATCAAAAATTCACTGAAATATATTAATAACTTATTAAATATTATGTCTTTTTTGCAGGGGTTCCCTGAACATAGAGAAATATTATTTTAAGGGTTACGCAGGGGTTGGAAACGCTGTTATAGTGCGATGTATTAACATGTACGGATATTGACTCAGTAAAATACACATTAAATATAATAAGATGAACGAAAATAGTGAAATGTTTGTACATTATTTGTAAGATATGTTAAAATTATGCTGCAAAATTGCGATAATTATAAATATACTATTGGGAAAGTTAAAGAAAGAAGGGTCAGTTGTCTATCTTGGTCATGAAATGCACAAGCCGTTTCAAGCTGTAGTATATATTTCTTAGAAATCCTAATCTAATTCAACGTAATATCGATTTCTTAGTATTGCTGACTACATCGTTTGGCATTGTCGGTTTTTGTGTGTTTATAATTCGTTTTGTATCAAATTTTAATCCAGTATAAAAAAGTTAAAGAAATGTATGGTCAACGATTAACATAAAAATGTTAATTGTAAAATAAAACAAAGAGCATAATAATCTCACAAACGTTCATTCATAGTCAAGCTGAAATTTTGTAGTGTTCCTACGATTCGTAATCATTGTAGTCGAAAGACAGATAATTATCTCATGTAAAGTATAAACAGTTAAACCACTTACTTTATCTCTGTCACAATATGATGCTAGTGTCGGATGTTGGATCGAGTTCTGCTGCTGGACTTAGCTGGTGGTGTTCACGTGACTGTCGTCGCGACGTCACCGTTACGACTGAAACTCTACGCCAAGCGTCCTAACTATGACGACGACAAACGGACGTTGGGCGCCTGCCCGCCACGATCCCACAGGTGCGCGCTATCCCCACCAACCCATTGGAGGACACTGCTCCCTCCTCCATTCGTATAACGGATAGCCTGTATGTAGTAAAAAATATTAAAACTTAACGTTCCACATTATAATACCTACTGGCCCGTCGCTGGCTTGTTCTAAAACATTATATTATTGCTAAGACACCTATAATAATATTTAAATTAATATAAAAAACTTAATAGATTAAAATAATAATTGCTGGCGCCTCCACCAAAAATGCGCTAGCAATGTCTTAAAGAACGTACTTCTCTAGATACCACTAACTTCTACCCGTGGCTTCGTTCGCGAGGATATGGGATATTTAACCATATCCAACATTTCCAACTTACACAGAAGAAACATATGAAAACATATGCAAATTCAAACTTTACGTTAAGACAAGATAGGACTGATTGAAATTTTAATAAACATAAATTAATAAACATCGGTCAATTGACAATGGCTTTTCGCATAACATCATTGACTAAAAATTACGTTAAATGCAAAACTTGTACAGAAAAGAGAACGAAATAAACGTTTTTTCTATATGTTTGTTTATATTATACATATCTGCTATTATATCCATTATATATTTTAAAAGAATTATAAGATAATGATTTATGATTAATTTCTTCATCTTTTACAATATTTTTTTATAAATAGTAATTAATTCGCCTCCAAATCTACACGGATGACTCTACGAAACAGAATGAAACTGCAGCTGGCGTCTTCTCGCACGACTTCCAAGTGCGCATCAATCCCTCTCGGTAAACTTCCTTCTGTTGTCGAGGCGGACCTTTTCACCATCAAAGCTGCTACTGACATAAGCACCGAATTCTATAAGTGAGGCAAAAACATAGTGATCTTCACTGACAGTAGGTAATCTATCGTTGCTCTAGAAAGGTGTCGTTTCACCTCAGGACTAGCATTGAAATGTCACAAATCCCAAGTAACGGCACCTAGGAATAACATAGTCATATTCACCTTGATCAAAAGGCACTCCAAGAACAAATGTTCAACATGCCGATAGACTTGCACGCAGAGCCGCAGCGCACGCGGCCGTCGCACCTGAACCTTTTATCCTTCCGTGCAACTCCGCCCTCTGGAACATGGTGTGGGACATCACCCATAGCGAATTCCTTCACTGGTGGGATATCACATCTGGCTGTTTCCTGGCCAAGGAGACGATAAAGTATCCCATTAAAGCAGCCAGCAAATATACGCAACTGACCAGAAGCAAATTTCGTCTTATAACGGGGCTCCTTACTGGCCACTGCAGACTACGGAAGCATATGTTCACGCGGATGCATCTGTCAGTATCTCCCACCTGCCGTGCTTGCGAACAGGACGACGAGACGGTAAGACACATCCTGTGCGAATTCGCCGCCCTAGAAGACCAGAGTGTGAGTGCTCTTGTGGAACCCTGGTCAACCATGGACAAAACTAGGAACGCTCCCTTACCATGTCTCGTTGCATTTGTCCAGGGCCTGGACTGTCTTACGAGAACAGAGTGAGCAGGGGAGGTCTGTATAAAGTGCCTACTGAGGCCTAGGTGCTATGGGCCTTTTACCCAGCCTCCTTCCCCCTACACATACACCAGACCACAAGTCTGATGAAAATCCTATGTTTTCTTTATAATATTTTTCATAATATAATCTTTCACAATATTGTCAAGATATCATTTATTTGCGTTGACAAGAGATTTTAAAATTAAACGATATTATTTTTTACGAAATGCAAATAATTTACGCGAATAAAAAGTCCAAAATACTTGCGTATCATTTTCAATACTATACTCAACGCTATACTTAATGTGACAAACTATAATTTGGTGGTCTTGTTTATGCACTTACACCCCAAAAATTGAGAGAAGAAAGACATTGAACGCAGTAATTAAAATTTATTTTTCAGACAATGTCAGAACGTTTCAATCAATAACATTTAGTTCCCAAAGATGATTTTTAGTTATTTTCTTATGTAACTCGTGTTTCCGCAGCATCGCTTACGTTGATTTCTATTACTTGTATAAGTCAGATAAGTCAGCGGCGCTACGTTTGAACATAACAACAAAAAGTCAATATTATGCTTTTTGCTAGTTTTGTTTTTAACTTTGTTAGCTTTTGAGAAAATGGGGGGATGCACTGGACGCACGTGGCAGCAATGTGTCATCAGCACCAGCAGTGTATGAATTGAGTTTATTTTCTTGAGTTTGCTGCCCATTTTTTGTGGCGATGTTTTCAGAAATGAATGTTATAATTATGATTGTGTCGATGTCGGCTTGACATTAAATAATGAATATTATAAAGTGTAGGGAAGTATATAAAGATTTATAATTGTTGTTTTTAACAACAACAAAAAAAACATCTAACCGTTTTTTTACAATTGTCTTGAAAATCCTTGACATTAATTTAGGTAATGCGTCGTTCCGTTCCCTATAGGCCCATTGTGATCATGATGGTCATCTCGTGTTTTAGAACATATATCCCGAAGTCGCGAATATAAATGCCAGGTAATTTTGAAGGAGCGAAATCCCAGGAAGGACCTACTAGTTATTGCTAAACATTGCAATACAATCCAGCTATTTTTTCAAAAAGATAAAAAAATACGATATTAGTTAGAATAGTCACATTAAACGATTAAGGGTCGATCTTACAAGTGTATGTACAACCAAACTAAAATAGTTGTTCCCAGAATACATAATCGTGTCTAATTGACTAAACATGTTGTACCATGGTATAATGTGTTTCTAAGGGTGATCCCTAGGGATTTCAACATATCCGACGCTTTTTCTAAACGGAGATATTTAAAAAAAATAATAATAAATATTTATTTTCGCTTTATAATTTAATCTGCGCATAAATTAATTTATTTATCAGTAATATTACAAGGAAAAAATAACTAATAAATAATAATAATTTTATAAAGTTTATAACTTGAACTTGTTAGGAATAAAAAATGATAGGTATCTAAAAATCGGTACAAAGGACGAAAGTAGTGCAGTGTAAAATTGCCTGAAGATTCAAGTTACATAAGACAATCCCATACAACATTTAATTATATATCACGTTACAAGCTTCTAACATCATATATATCTTCATTTGTGTATACTAGTTTTAGTTTTTAGATAGATTTTAGCTTGTAAGGATGCGCTATTTATGGAATTTACCATTATAGAAAGTTGAAAAAATATGTTGATTCCAGTTCCAATTCTATCTTTGCAAAATCAAGACACCATAATAGAAATTGCAGAAAAGACCACATAAAATATTAAAATCAAACATGCTGCTCATAAGAAAACCAAAAGTGTGCGATGTCTTCTCCAAAATCTTTAAACTTACTCAAGTACGCAATTAAATTTCTTGTGCCTGTAAAATGTATTGATTAAACACGCCAACTCCACAGTTTTTTCAGTAAAGCCAATAGAAAAGCAATGTTTCAAAATGTCATCCTATACACGAAGAAAAAACCAGCCTGTACACGTTGTTATAAAATATCTACTGTTCTTTTTTGACCAAAACCGAACAAATCTCAATACCGACCACTGCGAACTTTTTTTTTCAAATGCGCCAAAATATTTTGCGCACACAAGAAAACACCAACCGCCGAGACTGGCGGTGATTATTATTTTGTAAATAAACAAAAAAATTCCATATAATTATTAAATTGCTTCAGGTATTCTTCATGCTTTTTATGAACATCTATGACTTTATAAAACCATCAAAAAAGCT
>OZ030394.1:36374750-36432250 GCA_964023965.1 Melinopterus prodromus
AAAGCTTTTGGTTCAAAATGGTCCAAAGGAACTGGCTATTTACTCTTAGCATTTTTCAACGATTTTCGTCATTTCTGTAATTTCGTCAAAATAGATAAATAATAAATTAAAGTAGACGAAATTTTGAATAATTTATGCCTATGAAATTTTTTGGTAAAATTAATAGTTTAGCTGCAAGAGCAAATTCTATTTGATAGAGATCGGTCGCATCTGCATTGATATGAAACTACATAGTAGCCAGGATTTTACATAGTAGCCAGGGGTTGTAGAACCGCTATGGAACGTTACCGCTCTAGTGCGGCAAATTAATAAATACAAATTTCAAATGAAATAAGATCACCAATTTGATTGTTTGTTGATAAGAAATATCAACCCGTCTTTATATCTAATTCTAAAAGCGATAAATTGAGTAGAAAAGTATAGCGATGACTGTAGTTTTATTTTAGTATGTTGGTACGGATGTGACATCTACAGTGTCATGAACAAATATAAATCTGTCAGAATTTGAATTAGCTTTTTAAACTTGACGTTTCGTCAAAGTGGTACCAACCTAACATTTCCTATACAGAAATATAACCATTTTTTAATTATTTTTTTTAATACATGTTTGTCAAAAAGCAACACAATAAACGTTGATGTCACTCCTGCCGAAAACTAGATAGCGCGACTCGTTCACATGCGACGGCGACGCTCCGCCTTCGGTGACGCGCCGCATCACCGCTCATCGCGCTATTCCGTACTTTCGGCACTTGTGACATAAATAACTCTTATTCTAATGACGTAGTTTAGGTGGTGTCAAATGCTGATGCTTTGACAATATCTACGATTTATCTCAATATAACAGATTCTCATGCAGCTAAAGTGTTAATTTTATATATTGTATGATAAAGTCATGTGCCTGGCCACATCAGATTTTTTGTAGAAAGGGGAATGTCACATAGGGTCATCCAGAGCATAAAACATAATCAATCGCAAGGTTAGTTTATATTTTGGGAACCTTGTTCTAGGAATGTGCAACGATAAAACAACAAACAAGCCGACACCAGGAAGGTCGGCTAAAACCCAATACCTTGGAGAACCACTATACAAGATTAAAACTATTATGTATACCAGTTAATAATTAAGAACCACACCATTGTAACGTACAACAAGTAAATCAATTGTTTTGACAGTTGTGAAGCGTATTTATCCCCTCGGGGAAGCTACCATCGCCGCTGCAGCCCCATAAGAGATGCAAAGACATGAATGTGTTTACCCACAAAGGGGTAACCACCCTCTCTTATGTTACAATATAATATATTTTGTGATAATTTAATACACCTGTTACACGTAGTAGCAAAGCATTTTCAATATTTTATTTAGATCTGTAAAAATTCACTATGACAGAAAAGTTGAATATCTGCCAGCTACAGCTGACGGTCAAAAACATTTTTATGATAATAAAGGACTCTAGCCTACAAAATATAAAATAAGTATACCAAATATGGACTATACAGGCTGTCTCACTGAACTGGTACATTAGAAGTTGATTATATAAATGTTTTGGTGATTTTCGCAGTTACCTTAAAAATTGAATTTTTCAGTTATTATTGAAACTAGAAGTTTCATGATTGGTAGTCCGAAACTAGAAACATAACCAAATAAAATAATGTTTTGTTCATCGTGATATGTTATACACGGTGGTCAAATTGTACAACACAATAATTAACTTTTCAAACGTAAAAAACAATTTTTTTGCAAATGGAACACCGAACAAATGTTTACCGAAACGCCATTCGCTCGGAAATCTTATTCCCTACCAATCAATATTACAGTTCCCTATCAATCTTTAATAGTTTTTGAGATATTGTCACTTTTTCTTTAAATCCATTTTGAATGCTCCCATTTAGTATTGAGGGACGAAATTAGATACGAAATTTACAACGAAAATTTAAATAGTGATAGATACTTAGAAACTTTGCGTGGATATGTGAAGAATTTTTGCGAAACACTTTCCCTCAATATTTTACGCGACTGCTTTTATCAAATGGACGGTGCACCGGCACATTCTACGCATGTGGTATCCATTCAACTTAATCAGATGTTTGGCGATAGGTGGTTCGGAAATAGGGACCCTGGCGGTAGGCACCGAGCTCGCCAGATTTAACACCATAAGACTTTTATTTCTGGGGTCATGTTTGTTCCACAACAGTTAATACTCGGTAAAGTCATGTCTATTCCACACCAGTTAATACTAAATTGACTAACAGTAACTAACAGTACTAGCCGCCATTAATGGACTTCAGCGACAAGAAATCCGAAGAACGACGATGACAGATGACAGAAGTGCAGCGAACTGTTTTAAAATGTTTGGAGCAGAACGGGCAGCATTTCGTACAACATAATTATGTTTTAATTTAAGTTAGATATCCCAAATATATTATTTTAGTTTTAACAAACCTTTACAATATTTTTCTGTTTTCCTGCTGTTCCAAATTTGTTACATTCCTATAAATGAATAATAAATCGATTTGTTTTTAGTTTGCATTTTTTTATACGGACAATATCTCAAAAGCTCTTAAAGATAGCTATAGGGAGCCCTATTAAAGATAGCTATAGGGAGCCCTACATTAATTGATAAGGAATAAGATTTCTTATCGAATGGCGCATAGGTATACAGGGTGTTCCATTTGAAAAAAATGAGCTTTTTACATTTGAAAATTCAATTATTGTGTTGTAAATTTTGAACACGCTGTATAATATATCATGATGAACTAAACATAGTCCTATTTGGTTATGTTTCTAGTTTTGGACTACCAATCATGAAACTTCTAGTTTCAATAATAACGGAGATATTCAATTTTAAACATAACCAGAAAAATCACCAGAAAATAAGTACAATCAAAAAAACTAAAAAATGGCGATATTTAGATATAGGGAAACATTATCCAAAATAATGTATTTTGATATGTAGAAACCAAAAATAAAATAAAAATTATATCATTCCATTTAAAATAACAAAGTTGATAACTACTTCTGGTGACCGGACGTGACAGTTAACTTGAGAATATTTTAGCTGAAGACCTCAGAGTAAATATAAGTTCCAACATTTCAAGTTTCCAGAAATAGTAGAACATGAGAAACTTCTAATGTACCAGTTGCGTGAGACAGCCTGTATAACGTAATAGCTAAGTTATATAAGAAAAAAAATAGTTCTTACTTTTTCGGTAATATTTAGTGATCCATGTAAAAATTTTCTAAATAAAGCACTGTTCTGAAAAGGGTCCTCATTTACGCACACTTTTCCAAGATCCCCATGTATATTATGTTCAATGAGACAGCCTGTATAAAGATATAAAAAAAACAGGTACCGTTGGAAATTTCAAAACAATATATGGCGCCTATATTCAAAACAAAACTGACCCATGTCCCTCTTCGACAAATTACATCGAGGTACCAAACATTATACAGGGTCTCCCACGACGAGCTGCCATTAGAAGAATATGGAGAACCAAATGAAATGACAGATTGAAAATTTGTGGACTTATATTGTTGGACACGATCGTCTCAACTAAAATATTTTGAGTTTTCGGTTACTTCCGGTTACACCGGAAATGATGTCATCTTTTATATTTCAAATGGAACACCCTGTATTTAAACGCATTTTTGAAATCTTCATTAAATTTTAGATCAATTTTATGTTACATTCCCTATACCTAACGTGTGTCATTTTTGAGAAATTAATTATTTTCATTTAAAAATGACAGCTGCACGGCTACTTTCAAGTACTTATAAATTATCTCCTTTGACCTTTGGAAAAAAAGTCGTCCGGCGAAATTGTTGTGAAGGTAACGTATTATCGACACATCGGTAGAACTCTTCTAAAAGTTATACAGGGTGTTCAAATTATAAGATCAAAGTTGAATTTGAGAAAAGTACTAAAACTCGATTTTTTCAAATGGCAACCCTAACATATTAATACAATTCTCAATTCAATGGAAAATTTTAGATCAACTTTGTGTACGATGTCCTATACCTAAAATGTACTTGTACCTACTGAATCGATTTTTAAACATCACCATAGAAATTGCACAGATTGCCAAATCTAGATTGCGTTGAAAACAACTGAACAAGTTGGAATAAACAGAACTTTTTAATAAAACAAGCTTTTTTAGGTCAGTTTTCATTATCATTGGTTTAGTATTTATAAAATTATAAGCCTACAATGAAACACAATATTAAAAATAAAACAAAACATTAAGAAAATTTTAAATGACCGCTTAATTCTATTTCAGTAACTGTTAAAAAATGTTGCCGTTTTTTGCTAAACATGCTACTATTCCTTTTACCATATTATTGTTGGTGGCGTTGAAAGGAGCTGGAACTTTATCTTTCATGTTCTCCTTATTAGTTATTGGGTCCTCCATTATAGGGTGGTTTCAAATGGACGGTTCTCCAGCGCAGATAGCAGTTGCTGTAAGAGGTTTGCTTAACGAGCGATAATCGGCGATCGGTTGAATGCGCTTAATAGGCCATACAAATATCCACCGCATTCCCCCGAGTTGACGCCAATGGATTTATTAATTTCGGGAGCTATTAAAGACGTAGTTTATGAGAACCCAATAATTGATAAGGAGAACATGAAAGATAGAGTTCCAGCTGCTTGCAATGAGTTATGTGCTAACGCAATCAGGGACGCCACCAACAATAATGCGTTAAAAGAATTAAAGCATGTTTAGCGGAAAACGGCAACGTTCTTGAACAGTTACTGACATTGAATTAAGCATTTTTTTATTACCTTACGATTTTGTTTTATTTTTAACATTGTGTTTAATTGTATGCTTATCATTTTATAATTACTAAATTAATTATAATGAAAAATTACCTAGAAACGTGTTTAATAAAGTTGTGTTGTTGTTCAGTTGTTTTCAACGCAATCTAGATTTGGCGATTCTTGCAATTTCTACTGTGATGTTTAAAAATCGATTTCGGTAGGTACAAGTACATTTTAGGTATAGGACATTGTACACAAAGTTGATCTAAAATTTTCCATAGAATTGAGAAATGTATTAATATGTTAGGGTTGCCATTTGAAAAAATCGACTTTTAGTACTTTTCACGAATTCAACTTTGATCTTATAATTTGAACACCCTGTATAACTTTTAGAAGAGTTCTACCGATGTGTCGATAATACGTTACCTTCACAACAATTTCGCCGGACGATTTTTTTCCAACGGTCAAAGGAGATAATTTATAAGTAGTTGAAAGTAGCCGTGCAGCTGTCACCTTTTAATGAAAATAATTAATTTCTCAAAAATGACACATGTTAGGTATAGGGAATGTAACATAAAATTGATCTAAAATTTAATGAAGATTTTAAAAATGCGATAAAATACAGGGTGTTCCATTTGAAAAATAAAAGATGACATCATTTCCGGTGTAACCGGAAGTAACCCAAAACTCAAAATATTTTAGTTGAGATGATCGTGTCCAACAATTTAAGTCCACAAATTTTCAATCTGTCATTTCATTTGGTTCTCCATATACTTCTAATGGCAGCTCGTCGTGGGAGACCCTGTATTGTGTACGGTATATTGTGCATGCGTTATATTGTCATTTCTATTAATCACACCCAGAAATAGGCACCGATCGTACCGATACTGATTCTCCAATAATAGTCGTGCAGTAAAATGAACTATTTAACCGAAGAACTATTGTGCTATATAACGCTGAATTCTCCGTATTTCCATTAGTTATAATATTAGAAGACACTTTTGTAAGTGGTTCGTGCTTGTCGAGGATCGCGTATTGCCTCTACATTGCTCAATTTGAGCAAGTATTTTCAGCTTTAAAGCACGAGTGCATCGGGCTTTCGAGGGTCCGACCGCATTTGTATGTATACCGGCACTGTGGCTGTACATGCGCCCACACAGTGGAAATTTCAAGACTCCAATTAACTCTATCAAGGCAGTAGTCAATCGTTGCCACGGTAAATTGATATTTGAGAATACGAAAAAAATAAAATCCATGGCACTTGGGGGTAGGCCATTCACTTCGCAGCAACATTTACCTTCTACTTTCGAAAGTAGTTTCTAAATTTCGAATCCTTATCTTGGAAAGGGTCTGTGGACGGAATTGGTGGAGCACTGAAGAGGAACGCCAATAGCTTTATTTTACAATCTTCAATAAACTGTCTTAATGACGTTTTGTTAGATAACCGACATAGTCATTATAAATGATTGTAGTCGAAGTAGGCAACTGACAACTGACAACTGAGAAACTTTAAATAGGTTATCCAACCAACTTTACTTCTCCGTATGAAACAGTGCTAGCATAAATAGAGCAGCAACCATAAATATTTACATTTGCTATCATTGCCTACTTCGATTACAATCATTTATAATGACCAGTTAGAAGTATGCATTACCGAAATTATATCTTTAATTATTGCAACATCAGAAGGTTTTTTAAAGTTCGGTCGCTGCTAACAATACAGATGGATACAATATGTACATAAGCGCAATAATTAACTTACATTTTTTTATAATATTTTCCTTTTCGGAATACACTTCATAGATTATCCCAATACCTGCCACTTATCCATACAGACATTCTTCTGGTGTTGATTTTTGTCTAGTTTTGACATGTACCTTTCGACACAATAATAAAAAAATATTTTTATTTTTTATTATTTAATAACATGCTCAAAAATTGAAAAAATCAAAAATGGTTTTTGCAACAATGAAAATTTTCAGTAATTATTTATAATTTGATTAAATTTTAAAGAAAATTGAAAAAGTCTATATAAAATTGATGCTTATCTTAGACATAAAAAGGCACCCTTTCACAAAATGATATCGAAATTAAATAATTTTTACGCTAATGAAAAACAAAAACAAAAGATCGTCATAGTAAAAGCTGACCCTTAAAAAAGTTGTTGACTTTTTGATCTACATCTTTTGAAAAGAAGTTTTGCCAAGTTTTGCCGGGAAACACAATAATAATAATAATAATAAATTCATTGTAAATAAGCCCCTTTACCATCTCCAACCATAATGTCCTGACTACAATTAATACTGGTTTTGACTTCTAAATCAGTTAATTTGCCTGCACTAAACTGATTAATTTATTACGATAAAGTTGTGTTGAATACAAAATGTTGTGTGCGCAGCCTCATCTATGGCTCGGTTGTGGTTCTCGGCTCGAATTACTTTCTCAGCTTGGCAAAGGATGGGCGTTAGTCTTAAAACAGAATGTATTAGAGTTCTTTAATAAGAAGCAAATTTACAACATTCCTAACTTGTAACCTACATTATTGTCAGAGACAACGCAATGCTGTTAATTGATTACAAACGTGACGTGGATAGTATTATTGAAGCTTACATAATATGTTTTATTGATTATTACGATGGGCATACTAGAACTTATAGACCTGACACACAATTGTCTCCTCGGAGCACTTAATTAAAAGGCTAGGCGTCGAAGGACTCTAATTGCATAGTGGGAAGTTACAACCAATCAAACATGGTTGACGTAATTCGAAACTAAGAACAGCCAGGCGACTCACACAGCAACATAACATTACCGATTTATGTTGTAGTCTAAGAGCCAGTGGCCGGTAGACTCACGGTATTTTGTAAAATCCTATAAATTTTTTTCGTTTACCTACTCTTTTATACCGATCCCACTGATGTCAGTTCCATCCTTGTATACCCGTTCGTTCTTCAGGACTGGTATGACTGGTGATACCTTTTGGTTTGGGCAAAAGATCCTTTACTTTAGCTGGTGCTCTATAACTTACCGTGATACCAGTTTTTTTTTTCAGTAGTCTACCGGGTCTTTCTAATACCCCACTGATACGCATGGTAAACCAGCAAACCCTTTTGGCTCTTGTTGTTCCTGTGGGAATAGCGGTTTTCTTTGTGTGGCACTCCGTATCTCTAACTTTGTGTATCAATTCTGACGTAAGACCCAGTCCAGATGTTTCCGTACATTTTAATTTTTTACCTTTAAAAGTGTCTGCCATGACCTTGGAACCGCTAAAGTTGTCTGTTATTGTATTTTTTTCAATAACAATAATGTTCTATATGCACATGATCTCCCGCAACCAGATGGTGTTACCATTGCCATGTTTGCTGATGACACTGCTATCATGGCAGTAGATACAATTGTTGAAGGAGCAACACTAAAACTACAGAATTCTGTCAACGATATTAGTGATTGGATGCAACGATGGCTAATTACATTGAACGAAACCAAATCCGTTCACATAAATTTTTCCAACAAGCGAATACGATACGTTCCAGTTACGATAAATAACACCACCGTACCCTAGTCGAACACGACAAAATATCTCGGTATGACGCTGGACACCAAGCTCCGCTGGAAAGCACATGTTAAAATGAAACGAGAAGACTTGGGCATAAGATACAAAAAATGTACTCTCTTATTGGTAGGAAGTCGGCTTTGTCGACATATAATAAACTCCTACTTTACAAGTAGATACTTAAACCTATGATATCCAACAGTGGGGCTGCACGAAGCCAAGCATATTGCTGGCTGATGGTGATATTCATCAGCATTCAACGCTTCCAAAATAAGGTGCTATGAGTTATCGTGAGTGCACCTTGGTATATAAGAAACAGAAATCTTCACGGGGATCATGAGATGAAATTAGTAACCTACGAAATTGGAAAGTTTGCAGAGAATCATCAGAACAGACTTCTCCGGCACACGAATGCCGAGGCAATCCAGCTTGTCGACAATTGTGACAGTGTGCCAAGACTCAAAAGAACTAAAAAGCAGAGCACAGTGTTATGTGAGTGATAGGCGAATAAAGCAGAGGAACGTGTAGTGTGTGAAGTTCAAAGCGTCGGCATCCAAACCAAATTTATGTTACACCAATGGGGACCACTTAATATCTAACACTTTTTATACGTTGCAATTTAGGTTAGATTAATATAGCTAGATAGTCATCACACTAGGTGTTATACACAAGTACCTATGGGGTGCTGTTAATTAATAAAAAAATAACAATAATTAAGTATTCTTTGTCGCTATGACTTTGACCTCTGAAACCGTCAAGATCGGTACGCAGAGTAGGTACCTCTACTACTGATCCAGCTGCTGTGGATTGCCCCGGTGGCATGGATATGATAATAATAACAAAAAGTAGATGAATATAGCAACGTGTTATTGATTGATGACTTGTTTTTGAGATGTTTGTATGAATATAGATCCTTCCAGTCGAGTCTCCTTATTTAATAAATAGGTACTTAACAGTGCAGCGGTGGGATAGATCCACTTACATACTCTAAACGTTAGAGGCTGGTGAACCTGACCCACAAGAAAAGTTCTTGGTTAAAAATTATCTGACAAGAAAAGTTCTTGTTTCAGACAATTGTAATGTCGCCACGTCGAAAGCAATCACCGAGGTCGTCTTCGGAAGAAAGTTCTCCGAGACACCACAGACATCGGTTACGCAACGAGCGTAAATCCGGAGAAAGCCAAAGGTGCGTTTCGCAAAGGCTAGGTGTTTTGCCCCAAACTAATATGTCAGGTGACAGAACGTCATACACTCCACCATCATGCCCTTCAGAGGCGGAGATGCGAATTGAAAGACTAGAACGTCTGGTCGAACGATTGGCAGGGGGCTCGAATGTTGCTACTCCATTAACCCGCGAGGCGACCAGGTATGCTATACGGTCAGATTGCATTCCGGAGTTCGAACCAGGGAATTCCAGCATGACTTCCAGACGTTGGATAGATAAAGTTGAGCAGTTGGCAGGTATCAATAACTGGGATGAGAGGACAAAGATATACCATATGCAGAATCGCCTGACGGGTTTAGCGCGTACGTGGTATAATGGGCTTACTTCATATGACCACACCTGGGAAGAATGGAAGGCCTTGATATGTAACACATTTCCAGACCACCATGATTTCGCAACCACACTGAAGAAGTTAGTTGCCAGAACTAAAGTTGAGAGAGAATCGTGGGATCAATATTTCTTTGAGAAAATGGAGTTAATTCGGGCTTGTAAGATTCAGGGTAAGGACGCGGTATCATGTGTGATAGATGGCGTAGATAACATCACCGTTCAAACTGGAGCCAAAGCAGGAAGGTATGCAACTCCTGAGGAACTTTACACAGAATATTTATCAACACTGCCCAACGTCGAGCAACCACAACACACGCCAACATTGTTCAATCGCGGAACAGATCAACGTCATCAGAACGATCTGTCCATTAAAGAGCGTCTAGGTTCTATGCGCAAGCGTTATAACAATGTACGACGTCCGCATGAAAAGCTAAAATGCTTTAATTGCAATGCGATAGGCCACACTCTAAATAAGTGCTGGAAACCCAAAGTGGAGTGCACCAAATGTAAGAGGCTGGGCCATAATGCAGAAAATTGCAACAGAAAGGTGCGTACGGGTGTTTCTGGTGTATCTACAATTATTTCGTCCGTGTCTGAAGATCACAATCACGAATATTTTACTGATTGCGCAGTAAATAGACAGCAGCTACGATGCTACATCGACACTGGTGCGGCGGCGGTCCTGATAAGAGAAGGAGAGGCAATGAGTCTGAGGTTGGATATCAAACCAAGCAACGTGCTGGTTTATGGATATGGTGGCGCCTCCTCCAAAGCGGTTGGAAGTTGTAAGGCATGGCTGGCGGTAGATATGGCAAAGGTGGAAACCGACATGATTGTTGTCAAAAATGACGTACAGAGTGTACCTGTCATAATAGGACAACCTGTCATCAATCACCCAGACGTTTGTATGGTGGTAAAGGATGGTGTCGTACGCCTTTTCAATAAGGAAGTAAATACGTTGGAAGATACTAAGAAAATACCGCCCAAAAAGGTAACACTGTTTGCTACAAATGAGACCGTAATTCCAGCGCAATATGTGGGGCATATTCAAGTTAAAGCTGACTACAAGGGAGATGTGTTCGTTGAGGGACAGTTGCGGCCAAAACCTGGTCTGGAACACTACCTTCATGAAATGGTCACGTCCGCGGATGGTGTAGTTGCAATTGCAAACATGTCGGAATCAACATTAACCATCAAGGCTGGTCAAGTAGTAGCTCGTGCCCATTCCTGTGAAGCAGATGACTCAGCAGAAGTGACACCAGTATGTACCCTAAATGTATCCTTGAAATCAAATAAGTTTAGTTTTGACGATATCAATGCTCAAATAGACCCTGAACTAACGGTAGAAAATAAACAAAAGTTGTTAAATCTTCTAAACGAGTTTTCTGATTGTTTCGCTGGTAATACTAGCGAGTTAGGGAAGGTAAAAGGAGCAGAGATGTCAATAAACTTAATAGATGACAAACCTGTAACTTACAAACCTTATAGATTATCACTTTCTGAACGCGAAAAAGTACGCGACATAATACAAGATTTAATGTGTAATGATATTATACGTGACTCGGATTCGCCATATGCGAGTCCTATCTTATTAGTACGCAAGAAAAATGGTGAGATACGAATGTGTGTGGATTATAGAGCACTAAATGCTAAAACTATAAAAGATAAGTATCCGTTACCAAGAACAGACGACCATCTAGATAAGCTAAAGGGGTGTCAATATTATACGGGGTTGGATTTGACTTCCGGTTATCATCAAATAGCTATGGCAGAACAGTCAATTACAAAGACTGCTTTTATTACGCCTGATGGGCATTACGAATACCTTAGGATGCCTTTTGGTTTAGCTTGCGCACCAGCAAAATTCCAAAGAATGATTAATAAAGTGTTAGGTCCTTTGCGGTATAGGGAAGCAATGGCTTATATGGATGATATCCTAATTCCTTCAAAATCGGTCGAAGGTGGTTTAGATTCTCTGAGAAAAGTTCTCTGTAAGTTCAGGGAGGTCAATATTACCTTAAGGTTAGCAAAGTGCTATTTTTTGCGTACTAATATTGAATATTTAGGACATGAGATAAGTGCACAGGGGATACGACCCGGTAAAGCAAAGACGAATGCTGTAAGTAAGTTTCCTGTACCACGGAACGTCCATGAGGTACGGCAGTTCTTGGGTCTTACCAGTTATTTTAGGAAGTTTATTAGAAACTTCGCTGTTTTGGCTAGGCCACTCACTATTCTTACCAAGAAGGACGTAATCTTCGAATGGCGCAAGGAGCAGCAACACGCATTTGAAGAGCTTAAGATCCTACTAACTAGTAAGCCTGTGCTTGCCATTTACGATCCTCAAGCTAACACCGAATTGCACACTGATGCCTCAAAGTGGGGTATTGGTAGTATATTGCTTCAAGAGCAGCAAGACAAAACAGTCAAGCCCGTAATGTATTACAGCCGCCAAACAACGAAAGAAGAGCAGAGATACCACTCTTATGAATTGGAGACCTTAGCGGTAGTGTGCAGTATCAATTTCGTATCTACCTTTTAGGGATAAAATTCAAGGTGGTAACTGACTGCAACGCTTTGCGAACGACGCTTTCCAAACGGGATCTTATTCCAAGAGTCGGGCGCTGGTGGTTAAGTACTTTAGAATTTGATTACACAGTAGAATATAGAGCTGGCACAAAAATGGCACATGTGGACGCACTTAGTCGAAACCCCGGAAGTGCTGATGGTAGTCCAATAATTGAAACTTTTACGGTTGGTATTGACGAAAACGCCTGGATATTGGCTGCTCAACGGTCTGACGAAAGATCAAAATACATAATGGAAGTGTTAGAGAGGAATCATGTGGACAATGAAGAAAAATCTATTCATAAGGAGTATGTATTAAAGGATGGCCATCTGTATAGAAAAACTGAGAACGGACTGAAATGGGTAGTTCCGCGTGGCGCTAGAAATCAAATTTGCACTTATCACCATGATGGAAAAGGTCATCTGGCTTTAGATAAAAGTCTCCGTTCCATTTCGGAAAACTATTGGTTTCCGGGAATGCGCCGGTATGTAAAGAAATACATAACAAAATGTCTTGCTTGCTTGTACAATAAGGAGCCGTCAGGGAAAAGACCAGGATTATTGAACCCTATAGAAAAAGATTCTATGCCCATGAATACACTTCACTTAGACCACTTGGGACCTTTTGTGAAAAGTAAGAAAAGGAATTCATATTTGATTGTGGCCATTGACGGATTTACAAAATTCTGTTTTGCAAAAGCTGTACAGAGTACCAAAGTGGGTCCAGTATTGAGTTTCATAGAAGGTATTGTTGACACGTTTGGGGTTCCTCGAAGAATTGTCACAGATAGAGGTACGTGTTACACCAGCAAAAAGTTTGCTGTGTTTTGCAAGAACTTGGGCATCAAAGTGGTGCTTACAGCAACGGCTACCCCGCGTGCTAATGGCCAAGTTGAACGTTATAACCGAACAATTTTGTCATGTCTTTCAGCGGTAATAGACGAAGAAGACAAGTGGGATGAGTGTATAAGTACCGTACGGTTTGGATTGAATTCAACTGTGAATTCATCAACCGGAAAGACCCCGTACGAGTTATTTTTTGGCTTTCAGCCACGAGGTGTGTCTGATGCTTATATTACAAACGTTGTATCGCAAGCAGCCCATGATACCAGACTTACGGAAACGCGAGAGAAAGTCTCAACACGCATCCGTGAACGTCAAAATGAAATGAAAGAACGCTATGATGCTAAACGTGCAAAGGCACCAAAGTTTAAGGTAGGCCAACAAGTGCTCATACGTCGAGCAAAGTGCTCTAATGATGGCAAAGGCAAAAAGTTGTTGCCTAAGTATGATGGCCCTTACGTAGTTGCAAAGGCGCTTAATAAAGATCGGTATATAGTTGAAGATATACCAGGTGGAAAACGTTCCCAAAGGCCATACAAAGGTGTATGTGCAGTTGATAAACTAAAATTATATCCTTTGTTTTCAGATTCTAGTAGTGATAGTTCTGATGATTGTAACCATAGTAACTAACGCAATTTTACTATTATGTCCTAGGTCGGAGTCAGATCCCGCGAGGACGCAGGGATTGGTAGCGTGGACGACTGAAACCGTCAAGATCGGTACGCAGAGTAGGCGTACCTCTACTACTGATCCAGCTGCTGTGGATTGCCCCGGTGGCATGGATATGATAATAATAACAAAAAGTAGATGAATATAGCAACGTGTTATTGATTGATGACTTGTTTTTGAGATGTTTGTATGAATATAGATCCTTCCAGTCGAGTCTCCTTATTTAATAAATAGGTACTTAACACCTCGGTCAAATTTTTCATACCTCAGTGACTCTCTAGGAACCGCAGGCAGAACTAACAAGTCCCCATCTCATGTAGCGTCTTGCTCTTAGACTATTGTCATCCTTGGTATGCATAAGTAACAGGTGTTATTTGTCGACGCTCTGTAGTGTATAGTTTGAACTATATACACATAAGTTAAAACTAAAATAAACAAGTTAAGAAAATGTAGATAGACATGTACATAAGCGACAGTGCTGCCATTTTTAAATGTTCGAATTTTTAAGGATATGTTATGTATTGAAGTATTTCCAAACTGTCACGACGTTGACGTATGGTTTTTAATTGAAAAAAATGTGTTTTTACTGACATAAGCAAGTAGTCACATTTTAAAAATTTCGTTTTCAATTGTTTTATAGGTTATCCGCAACCGTAAAAGCCATATACAAGCTTTTTGTAAGCCTTGCATAATTTGCAACGTTTTGACTCCTTATTAGAATCTTCATCAAGCAACAATTTACTAAAAGAAATTAAGAGCGATCAGTGATATGGTTTTTACAAAAGAGAGCAATTATTAATTTAATGTACTTACAATGGTTTTGTAATAAGAACAGTTACTTACAGCTAACATCGTACAACCAATCTTAAGTGGGATCTAGCAATTAACATGATATCTACATGGCTGGGAAAAAGATTTTCACCGATCACGTTTCACGCCGTGTCGACCCAATGATACCAGCAATACCAACAGGTGGCGTTAGTGGGGTGTTATATGAATTTTAATAATAATTAAAGTTTTTTTATTGAAAAAGAAAGAGCGACAATCTACAGAATATACTGGTTGGAGCACAATAACAGTAATAATAATAGTAAGAAAATTAATAATGACAACAATAATAATCATAACTGGTGGAACTAACAGCTAAATTACAAGAAAACAAAATTGAAAAATTAACTTGATGAGTCTGACGTCGCAGAGAATGAACCAGCGCCGCCGTCATTGCGTCCAACCATGGAGCTACCGTTCTTATACAATTCAAACAAGTAACTATAGATATTGCTCAAGTGTGCCGTATCTGACTTGTGATTTACAACATTGGCAGTGACATTTATGTGGAAGATCTCCATGAATCTCCATGCATTTTCAGTACCACAACTAAAGGTTATATCTCTGCTGAATAATAAGGAGTACTAATTAGTATTTTTAACATCACCAAAATTGTAGCGACAACAAGAAAATATTAGTAAAGCGAAATGTGTTTACCAACAAATATATTGGTTCAGTTTTCAAATCTTCGCTTACTAATACCGTATTTGTTTGGACTAAAGTTGGCAATTTTGCATGAAGCAGAATGGACCGAGTTTGGCGCCACACAGTGGTCATTTTGTCGAATCTAGCGAATAATAAATCGTGCTCACTTAATGTTTTTGTTGCATGTACATTTTTATTATATTTTTGATTTTGAATACTGATTGTTTATCGGGAATGCTTAGGTTATGTGGTTAACCAAATTAAGCAACGTATGTATACAGGGTGTGGGTGTAATCAGGCTACGAAATCAACGAAATTAAAATGCCTTGAAACGATATTTATTCCTTAATTATCCATTTCTCATGAGTTTCTAAATTATTATTTATTATTCTAGTCTTAGTTTGAAGATATACCGATTTGCAATTCAAATGGATTTTAGTACAGTATTGTATAAATTATTTAGAAACTTTTTGATATTTTAATATACTTAAATTTCCTTTTTTTTTAAACTCATTGACAGCTTGTGGCGTCATATGTGAATTCAAAATATTTGTTTGCATAAGCTTGAAGTATTTTGATTCTAATACCTAATTCCAAAAGTTCAAATATTTTAATTTTGATATCACTGAAACACATAGAAACTCAAAAATTTCATTAGTTTTGTTATAATAAAACAAACTTATTATTTAATAATAATTATTTTTTTTTTATTTAATTAATTAATAATAATAATAATATTTTTAATAATATGTACCTAAAAAATAATAAAAATAAACTTAATAATAATAATATATATTAAAACTCCTGTAGTTTTCTTCGCAGTTCTTTATTAGATTTTTCGTTAGTACTAACGAAAAATCTAATAAAGAACTGCGAAAAACATTACAGAAGTTTTATTATACCATTATTCTAGTTCAGAAAGCACACCATTGTCATATATTAATAATAATAATAAATTATAATATAACAATAATAATTTTTTTTTAATTTACGAATCATGAATGATTAGTCAACTACATAGTTCTTTTCGAAAGACGAAAAACCGTGGGTGCCGGTAAACAGTTGACCCCCACCCAGCACAAAATCATCTCAGTGATGTTCCTTAGATGTTGAAGTCAGAAACTGAACATTCTGAAACAGATTCCATAACAATCGCAAGGGTGTCACAAACTAACATCCATGGAACATTACATGAATGTTCATACTGAAAAGTTGCATTTATGACATTATTGGGACCAAAATGAACAATTTCTTCTACACTCAACATCTATGCGATATTCCATAAACATAAAAATTTTACGTTCATAATGCAACACAAATCAACGTCCTTGCGGTGTTAAATGTCCCATTGTACTGACTGGGACACCTCTGACATACATAAGGTGTATAAATTTCTATGTGCAGAAGTTGGACTGTACTTTTAATAATAAAATAAAGTTAATGGAAAAACAGTCAACACTTTATTTTTGTTCTCCTTAACCAATATTTCGCTTGATTGCTCGTTATTATGTAAGTCAAAGAAGATACATTATTTTGTTTGGTTGTCATTTGTCTGTTCCCTTGTACGACATGAACTTATTAAATAAACTATGTGAAAAAATTGGTTACTACTACACCAAGCAACAAGTGAAGTTAAGATAAGCGTAGTAAAAAGACGCTGTTGTCCGCTCGGCAGATCTTGGTAGATAAAAATACCATGACTGAAGCAGGACCTATCCAGGCCTATCCAGACCTATCACATAAAAAAAGTGTCAGATACCTACACGTATCTACACATTGGCAGTCTATTTTGTGTACGCGAAACCTTAAAGTTAATATCTGGGACTTCCAAAGGGTTTTATTAAATCATAATACAATATTTGATGAATATAGTAAAAACGATCACTACAAACCTTGCTCAAACAATAGCCAATCAGTAAAATAACGAAAGTTGTATAGAATTTCAATAACGATTTTTATTGTGCGAGCGAACATTTCAATAAATCAAGGAGAAGAGACGTTGGACCGGATAAAACGGTGCGTAACAGACATGTTCGTAGGAATTTGATCAAAATATTTATATGACAGCCTACTCAGTTAATTAGCTTCCCAAACAAATAATTACCACCGTTTTCCGCAACATCACGATAATTCGATTTATTCATTCATAGATCCGACAAAATGACCACTGTGCGCCAGTTTGACGATAGTGATACCGAACCACATCAAATAATTCGTGAAACACATCTATTTATTTATGTACTTGTGTTCTGCTTATACCAAACACAAGCAGAGCACAAGTAAAACGTATATTGTATTCAAACAAACTGCCAAAATATCGTGCTGACCAGGCATAACCTTGGTTCTCTTCTGTAGCATAATATTTATAACAGCCAAATGAAGTGAAGTAAATAACGGTATTTTCCTGAAGGCCGAGTGTGGTTAGTCTAGAATATTGAAAATGATGCTTTTTAGGGATGTCAACGTCTGAAAACGAATATAAGCAAATTGTAAGAAAGACAAAAATTAATTAATTTTATTGTTTTGTTATAATTTACAAGTTATAATGGTAAGTACACAATCCACATTCAGCTGTACTGTAGACACAATTGCCAAGGGATGATACTATATTTATTGTAGGAAAAATTATACAGGATCTTTGGTGCGTAACCCTATTCCTGTAAACACGTTAAAGTAGACGTCATTTGCAAGATATTGCACCCCAAATGCATGATCCAAATGTTAACAGTTTTGTAGGTATTTTAATTATTACGATTTTTTAAGAAAACGCTATCTATGAAGCCAAGCTTTAAGACAAATAGATGCTCATGCGCACGGCGTGGTGTCGCGGGTAGGTGGGTTTCATTCATGTTTTTTCCCAAAATAACTTTTGGGACTGTTAGGAGTTGGAAGACATGGAACAACGTTCTGTTTCGTGTGTCTTTCGTTAAAGTTAACTGTAGTAGACTCTTACTCGCATAAGTATTCTCTCCTTCTGGGAAATTAGAAGGCGTTTTGTTGAGATTTATACCTTGATGGAAAGCTACTGAAACAGAGTAGGTTTTACGACTAAGTGCCATGATCTGAGATCGGTGAATCACTTCAGACATCGGAAATCGTTGTAGCACTCGAACTTAAAAGAAAACTAAGACACAATGCAAACGATGCTTTTGTGAAATGGGTGGAAATGAAAAAAATTGAACGCCAAGAAAACCGAGGAAAATCAACAGCGAGATTCATGTTTTTTTTCTCGAATCTCTGTTAGCTGATATGAAAAAGCTTAATAAAAAGCGTAGACGAAACTGTCAAACTCAAGATGATACAAGTTATCAACGAGCAGCTGGATGACGCTGAAAGAGAGACTACCACATCATTTTCACCATGGGACATACCATAGCCCACACAATATCCTTTCAACGCAAGTACGTATACCGATATAGACTGATACTTAATATACATAAATATACCACACTATGTTTAAGGTATGGATATTGTGACGAAACAATAATAAATTAAAGTTATTATTATGTTCGACTAAAATTGCATACAAATATAAAGTTAACAACCCGAATTCCTCAATAATTGCAGTGTCTGGTATGGATACCAAACGCCGAGTTTGCACAAAAGGCACGTGAACAACCTCGACGTTTGGTAACCTAATTAATGGTAATGACGTATTTCGGCAATTGATATAAATACAGAAAAACGACGTATCAAGAGAATGGTGATTAGTCTGAATTTACGAGCGAGACATCCGACACCTGTACGAGAAGGCAGCGACCTGCCTTCTCCGCTGTTTTCTTATCAGTATAGCTGGAACAATTATACAGTATGTAAAACCAGTGTGAGTTTTATTTACATCCATCCTGACCTGGACCCATCCCTTCACGAGCTACGTAACATGGTGGAGGCGAGAAATGATCCCAAAGGAGAACAAGAACGGCTCATTCAGGTCAGGGTGGCAAGCAACATGGCAGTAAGAGAAGAAACGAAGGAAGAAGATAATTACGATGAAGAAAGTGTAGAGTTGACTAAGAACAAGATTATGAAGGGCCCAGCTGCAGATTCCAGTACATTTTCTCCGCCCCGCCCCCAAGGAGAAATTTTCCGAAATTTCCAGCTCAAGCAGACGGACATTCGCAGACGCCGCTTTGAAAAAATAGCAGATGTTAGTATTTGTACATTTATTGTTGTTGTAGTTTGAATGGTTCATAGGAAGATGACGCTGACGAGAGAAAATTTGTGATACAAATATAAAGTTAACAACCCGAATTCCTCAATAATTGCAGTGTCTGGTATGGATACCAAACGCCGAGTTTGCACAAAAGGCAAGTGAACAACCTCGACGGTTGGTAACCTAATTAATGGTAATGACGTATTTGGGCAATTGATATAAATACAGAAAAACGGCGTATCAAGAGAATGGTGATTAGTCTGAATTTACGAGCGAGACATCCGATACCTGTACGAGAAGGCAGCGACCTGCCTTCTCAGCTGTTTTCTTATCAGTATAGCTGAAACAATTATACAGTATGTAAAACCAGTGTGAGTTTTATTTACATCCACCCTGACCTGGACCCATCCCTTCACGAGCTACGTAATTTATATATACTTTAGTTTTGAATAAAGCTTCTTTCATTCGGCATTTTTAATCTTTACTTTTTTGCTAGCTACTCCTTTTCCTAACTTTTCGGCTGGTGAAACAGCGAGTCAAAATGTATCGCCCTGCTATTGCAAAGTAGGTGAAAAAAATTGCCTCAGAATATGGAAGCTATGTGGACTCATTCGGTATATTTCCGTAAATTTTTCCTTGACTTGACAGACTTCTCGATTAACAACCGCCGAAGTGTGTTTTTTGTTCCTCACGTAATACGGGTGCGGCCAGTACATTCTTTTATTAATAGTTATTTTTCTTTTGCTTTGTTGCAACCGCCAGTATGTCACAATAATATCCTCATCGGACGAGCTCATTATTTCAAATGACGCGAAAAGCACATATATCATGATGAATCACTTATCGTATCTCTCTAGTATGTACCGCGCTCTCGGTGTCTATCCCATTCACATCGCTTCGTGTATCGTATCACTTGTGGCATCTCATATCGTAGCTCCCTAGTCTGCACAGCGTCTAAATCAATACATAGAAAAACATAGGCATATTCATTATCGTCTTATAGTTTCCAATGCATTTTGCGGTGCAATATCAAAGAAAGTGTTGCAGAAACTAACGTAATCTGTTTCTCAATTTTAGGTCGTATTCTATCAAGATTTTACGTCGGTATCCTGGCTATGATGTATATATATTATAACTCTCAATTTTAAATAACGAATACACAACTGTTTCAACCAATATAGTGAAACCAAATAGAAATATGCAATAACTGCACTAAGTAATATAACGAGTGGATAGCGGTACGGTCACTCTCAACACATGGAGCCTACCCATCCGACTGATGGTTATTTTCCGCGTGGTGCAGCAACGCGTTCCCCACTCTGGTACGCTAGCGTCCCCCACTCTGGGTAGCTGGTGTGTACCCCTCTTATTTATTCGGTGACACGGCCATCCTGCAAGGTGTCACGCTCTCGGGATACCTGTCTCTGATCTGCTGTGCCTAGCAATTGTTCTAAAAGAATACAACCGGACTAATTATCTAGTTTTTCTTTTACCAACAGTTTCAGGCACTCCATCGTTCTTAGCAAGCCCAGGAGCTACTATCAACTTTAACATGCAAAGAGCATTCTCATTCATTCAAGTTCAGTGGCTGTTTCTATCAATTTACATCCAGTAACCACAGCTTAATTTCTTAACATAACTAACAGTCATCTAGTCAAATTTAGAGATCACCAACTACTTTAACATGATCTAACGCTGTAGTCAACCAAAGACTACTTTAACCAAGTTTAGAGTTATCACCAAAACTACTTTACCAAGGTGTAGAGCCGTACCAACAACAAATCCCGACTACTTTAACCAAGTTTAGAGTTATCACCATAACTGCTTTACCAAGGTTTAGAGCCGTATCAAACAACAAATCCCGACTGCTTTAACCAAGTTTAGAGTTATCACCATAACTACTTTACCAAGGTTTAGAGCCGTATCAAACAACAAATCCCGACTGCTTTAACCAAGTTTAGAGTTATCACCATAACTACTTTACCAAGGTTTAGAGCCGTATCAAACAACAAATCCCGACTGCTTTAACCAAGTTTAGAGTTATCACCATAACTGCTGTACCAAGGTTTAGAGCCGTATCAAACAACAAATCCCGACTGCTTTAACCAAGTTTAGAGTTATCACCATAACTACTTTACCAAGGTTTAGAGCCGTATCAAACAACAAATCCCGACTGCTTTAACCAAGTTTAGAGTTATCACCATAACTGCTGTACCAAGGTTTAGAGCCGTATCAAACAACAAATCCCGACTGCTTTAACCAAGTTTAGAGTTATCACCATAACTACTTTACCAAGGTTTAGAGCCGTATCAAACAACAATCCCGACTGCTTTAACCAAGTTTAGAGTTATCACCATAACTACTTTACCAAGGTTTAGAGCCGTATCAAACAACAAACCCCGACTGCTTTAACCAAGTTTAGAGTTATCACCATAACTGCTTTACCAAGGTTTAGAGCCGTATAAAACAACAAACACAAGAGTTCAGGGACTGTACAACGACCAGTTTAACTCAACAACCATCAACACCAGAGTTCAGGGACTGTATAACGACCAGTTTAACTCAACAACCATCAATATTCTCGCATTCACAACAATAGTGACTTTTACAATTCATTTCTATATTTTCTCTTTTCGGCTCCTAGCTCAGGAACTACATGTAGCTTATTTTACATCTTAAACTCAGGAACCGTAGTTTGGCTTACACAAAATGATGTTATATTTCTCTCAAAACTAACTATTACCACACATACCTTCTTCATCTGTCCCAATGTGCAAAGACCAGTTCACAATTATCAACAATTAATAGTTAAATAAATGCAAAGCGTACAAATGATCCACTCCCTTTTTTTGGGATACATAACTAGAAAAACTTTTGAATTACATAACAACGTTCAACTTTCTTAACATGCCAACAAAACGAATTATCCTTTAATTCTGAAATTATGACACATAACGATCAAGGACATCAATGTCTGCTATTATGATACTTGAAATACACAAACGTACCATTCTCACATTACGTTACGTATACGGAATAAGGTATTTCAATCCTCAATTTATAACACACAAATTCCAATTCATTTCACAAATTATGTTAGACAAAACATAAGGGGCTTCCGTTCTCTAATTATAATACTTAAAGAACATAAACTTACGATTCATAAATTATGAATCACAAAACATTGATAACTACCAATACTCAATTTTTGATAGACAAGACTTTCCATTCTCAAATTATAACACACGAAGAACAGTATCTTACACGTGTCTGGTTATTATACACCAAAACACATAAACTCCAAATTCTCAGATTCAGGTACACAAAGCTATACTCTCAAATTCAGCTACACAAAGCTAACAAATTTCAACTCTCCAATAATGATCACAAGCATCAACCTTAAATTCGCAAATTAAGCCACACACGGCATAAGATACTTCAATCGTCAATTTACAATTCATGAAGAACGTAAACCTTCAATTCACCAATAATGATTAGAAACGTAACCTTACTATTCTTAAAAAGTAACTTTCAATTTTGCATTATGAAGTTACAAAAGAAATGATTTCCTATTTCCAATTTATAATATGCCAAGAAAAGGCACCTTCATATTTCTAAATATCAAATACAAGCGTAAGCTCTTCAAACGCGCCAATTACAGTACTCTTAGCAAAAGTACTTTCAATTTTTAAACAACAAAATGATAAGGAGATTCCTGTTTTAAGTTAAGAAATGAATAAGTTTAAATCAGAAATTATACCGATTTTTCGCATTCTCAATGTTTAACCGATAAAACACTTTTTAAAGGCTACAGTAGTTACCTACACTTATTATGGAAAACAATCAATTGCTAAATTATAAATTTACAAACCATTGAGGCACTCCACTATTTCAACTATGATCTATTAATTATCAATCACAAAGCTTAAAAACATTGGTTTTGATCTTGCTCCGTCTTGGCACTAGTACCAACAATGCATACGCTTCCAATGTTAAAAACACTCTCTACAACACGTCTCTAAGTGGCGTATAACAAGCATCAGCAAAAACTTTTACAAACCACTCGTCCATTCTGACAAGTGTGGCAATTTTGAAAAGTCATCTGGCATCCATGAACTTCAGTTAGTATGCAATTCTCTCGATATAAACAAATAAAAACAACACATTCAGATCATATTGAAAATTGATGTGTTATCGATCGTAAATTAAACAAACAAAAGTCGTAATCAAGTTGAACGAAACAATGATGCCAGAACAATACTACTACAAGTGCGTCGTATCGTTGGCATCCACTGTCTAAAACCGGCGCCTCCGAGAAGATTCAAGGATGTTGCACCTAATTAAACCTTTGAGGTAGAAACAGTGCGGCATACCAACAAACATCAGACACAGCGTGGCAGCGCCCTAAGAATAAGCAATCGCTCGGTACATGAAATAATAATCCACAATAGTAGAAAAACACTCCACCAGTTAGTCAGGTACATGGACTTAGTGGTTCTCCGGCATTTGCGATGACTCAGGGCTCGAGGTCGCTCCACAATAGGTTCGCAATTTGCAATTATGCACACCTGTACTTACATGATTTTCCTTTCAATGCAGTTCAAACAACAAAATCTCAACATGTTATGACCCAACAAATTATAAAATCTCTTTTAACAATCACGATTAGTGTGCAACTCTCTTGGTATCAACACAAAGATAACAACAATTAAATTCATATCGAAAATAGACAATAGTTTTGCATACTGCAATTAAGCAGACCCGTACTTACATGATTTTCCATTCAATGCAGTACAAATAATTATTCTCAACAAGGTATGACGCAACAAATTACAAAATCTCTTTTAACAATCACTATTATTGTGCAACTCTATTTGGTATCAACACAAAGATAACAACAATTAAATTCATATAGAAAATAGACAATAGTTTTGCATACTGCAATTAAGCAGACCCGTACTTACATGATTTTCCATTCAATGCAGTACAAATAATTATCTCAACAAGGTATGACTCACCAAAATTAAACGATCTCTTTTAAGCATCACTAATACCTTGAAAACAAACAATTTTGATCCCAAGTACCATAATCTCCATAATATGATCTCAAGTTCTTCCGTCAGGCAGCGAGGGTTAACATTTTCAGCTGTTTCTTTGTTCATGGATTTTGCACGCGAATTAGATCCCTCTTCTGATATTATAACTCTCAATTTTAAATAACGAATACACAACTGTTTCAACCAATATAGTGAAACCAAATAGAAATATGCAATAACTGCACTAAGTAATATAACGAGTGGATAGCGGTACGGTCACTCTCAACACATGGAGCCTACCCATCCGACTGATGGTTATTTTCCGCGTGGTGCAGCAACGCGTTCCCCACTCTGGTACGCTAGCGTCCCCCACTCTGGGTAGCTGGTGTGTACCCCTCTCATTTATTCGGTGACATATGTATATATATATATATATATATATATATATATATATATATATATATATATATATATATATATATAGTATTTAATTAAATATCTGTGACCAAGGCGCAAATAGCGTCGAAACGTCAGAAAATAGTTTTTAATATGTTTGTCTTATCGTAAGATTTTGTGAACGTGTAAAAAATTGTTTGTTATAAAAAGCTTCTATACCCAAGAATAATAAACAATTTTTGTGAAAAAGTTGTGTGTTTTTTAATATATATATATATATATATATATATATATATATATATATATATATATATATATATATCAAATTAAATTCAAATCAAATTATATATATATATATATATATATATATATATATATATACAATAATTAAAATTCTTCGATCGAAAGTATATTCAACAAACGGAGGATTAGTCGGGTATGTCGATCCAAATAAAATAGTTAGGTGATTACCTTAATCTTTGCTATATTTCGAACAACAATGCATTCTTCTACAGGCAAAACTAAAAAAAACAATAAAAGCAACACATAATTCACCAATCATCATCTATCATTAATGTACTTACATTTTGTATCACAATGGACTGCCTAAGGTAACATACAACATCACGAAACAATACATTCAATGCGGTACATCCAATCAAAGATACGAGAACAATAATTGTCTCCAAAACACATTTACAATAAACATTTTAAAAACATCTTGCAACGTCCGACAGTGACGGTGACCGAAACGTTCAATGGTCAAACTCAAGCATACGTGTAGGGGGCTAGTTTATATTATTATTTTTTACGTTCAAATACACATACCTACATGCGCAGCGACAACAACAGCCAAGAACAAAGTGCTAGGAAACCAAGCTATCGGTAGAATGCCTCGCATTAATCATAGTTTGTTTTTTATTTCTATCCATGTCCATAATATAAGAATAGATGTTACTGAGGCCATCAAGATCAGTTCTAAAATTTACGCTCTTCTCAGCCGAATTAATGTGGTACATTTCAAGAAATAACCTATTTTTGTAGTTCTTTTCGGAATCCAATATCTTGATATTCTCAAAGTCAAACGAGTGGTTTTTGTCAATGCAGTGGGATGCCAAAGCACACCTAATCTTACCCGTGCGACAATCACTCTTGTGTAAACTTACTCGATTTTTTAGCCACTGTGCAGTCACCCCAACATACTCTCCATCACAATCTTTACAGTTAATCTTATAGATAATATTAGATCTGTAACACTGTGGATCGTAATCTTTTATTCTAGTGAAGAAAGTATCAATCTTGCTAGGGTAATGATGGGCAATACTAGAGCTTTCAGGTAGAAAAGGCGTTAAGATGGATTTCAATCCGTGTGTCAAACCCGGTATCATTGTAATTTTTTTTAAATTAATAATTCTCTGCCTCGGCTCATCAAAAATACTCGCACTGGGTCGACTGGAGTAGGTGGAGAACAGAATCTTGTTAAGCAATCCGTTAGGAAAACCATTGTTCAAAAATACTTCCTTTAAGTAATTTAAAGCAGAACCGTGAAAATCACCATCACATATATTCAAAATTCTGTTCTTCATCGCGACCACAGTGTTAACCTTCTGATTGAAAGTATGGCCCGAAAAGAAGTTTATATAGCGGCCAGAGTAGCTCGGCTTATTGTACCAGTCAATACTAACAACACCCTCACACCCACGAATAACTTTACAGTCCAAAAACGGCAAATAGTTATTGTTTTCCAACTCAAAAGTAAACTGCAAACGAGGACTGAAAGCATTAGAGGTAGCCAACACGTACCCAGTCATCTCCAGCGGAACACAAGTGATCATGTCATCCACGAATTTAAAGATAAACGGTAAGGGAAAACTCAACAAGGGAATTACACTGTCCAAAACATAGTCCATCACCATGGTGGCTAAAATTGAGCTAATGGGGGAACCCATCGGTGTACCAAAAGTTTGCAGATAAGCCCGATCCCGGAACGAAAAGTAGGCGTTCGAAAAAAGAAACCGTAATACACTGAGAAATGATGCGAGAGTAAACTGACAATTTGGCTCGATTAAATCCCACTTCTCCTCCACCACCTTATAAATGAGATCAAAGGGGATATTAGTGAATAGGCTGACAACATCCAGCGACATCAATCTAAACCCGTCCGGAATCTTAATACGTCTGATCCTGTCCACAAAGTCAAAGCTATCTTTAATATTATAGTCAGTAACGCTGCCCAAAGAGGTCGTCAAAATATCAGCAATAAACTTTGATAGTCTGTATGTACTTGATCCGTTAGCAGATATTATAGGTCTTAAAGGGACATCGTTCTTATGGATTTTTGGCAGAAAATAAGCCTTACTGAGTACCGAATTCTTAGTGTTCAAGCACTTCACATCCTCGTCAGTAATATCTTTGTTCCTCCGTAATGAGTTTAACAAATCATTTAATTTAGACTGTATTCGCTGTAAAGGGTTCTTAGCTACACTAACATAGGTGTTGTCATCACTCAACTTTTGTAGGGCCTTTTGAATGTACGGATCTCTGTCCATGACTACCGTGACAGAGCCCTTATCAGCCCTAGTTATTACAATATCGGGATTCTGTCTAATGTAAGCTGTTGTTTTCCGACTCAAAACACTAAGGTAATTATCAAGACAAGACCCCACCCTATCACTAACCATAAAATTTGTTATATTATTAGTGACCCTAGCTCTCAAAGTATCCTTATCAACATCAACGCAGTCAGTCAAAATACTCTCCACCTCCATCAATAACCTACTCACATTGACATTCCGATTATTAGTTGGCAAGCAAAACGAAGGGCCCAATGACAAAAAATTCCGAATTTCAGTCGGGATGGAGACGGATGACAAATTGACCAGCCAACGCTCATTGTCCCTGAACAGGCTTAAACAGCCCCTCTCCTTTGAGGCGATCAAGTTCCTGAATTTTTTCACATTAATTGATTTTACTTGATTAAAAACTTTGGCATATTTAACCTTTAAATTATCGTTGAAACAAGTTAATATATGAAACGGAATGACATTTTTTAGTTGATTACGCAATACGGTTGACTCTTTACAAATTTTGTCAATATTACTTATAGTAATTTTTATTTCAAGACTCACGGTTGATGTCACAATTCGACTCGAAAAATTCTTGATCTCACAAATTCTCAAATTCTCTCCCTTTAAGACCTATAATATCTGCTAACAGATCAAGTACATACAGACTATCAAAGTTTATTGCTGATATTTTGACGACCTCTTTGGGCAGCGTTACTGACTATAATATTAAAGATAGCTTTGACTTTGTGGACAGGATCAGACGTATTAAGATTCCGGGCGGGTTTAGATTGATGTCGCTGGATGTTGTCAGCCTATTCACTAATATCCCCTTTGATCTCATTTATAAGGTGGTGGAGGAGAAGTGGGATTTAATCGAGCCAAATTGTCAGTTTACTCTCGCATCATTTCTAAGTGTATTACGGTTTCTTTTTTCGAACGCCTACTTTTCGTTCCGGGATCGGGTTTATCTGCAAACTTTTGGTACACCGATGGGTTCCCCCATTAGCCCAATTTTAGCCACCATGGTGATGGACTATGTTTTGGACAGTGTAATTCCCTTGTTGAGTTTTCCCTTACCGTTTATCTTTAAATTCGTGGATGACATGATCACTTGTGTTCCGCTGGAGATGACTGGGTACGTGTTGGCTACCTTTAATGCTTTCAGTCCTCGTTTGCAGTTTACTTTTGAGTTGGAAAACAATAACTATTTGCCGTTTTTGGACTGTAAAGTTATTCGTGGGTGTGAGGGTGTTGTTAGTATTGACTGGTACAATAAGCCGAGCTACTCTGGCCGCTATATAAACTTCTTTTCGGGCCATACTTTCAATCAGAAGGTTAACACTGTCGTCGCGATGAAGAACAGAATTTTGAATATATGTGATGGTGCTTTTCACGGTTCTGCTTTAAATTACTTAAAGGAAGTATTTTTGAACAATGGTTTTCCTAACGGATTGCTTAACAAGATTCTGTTCTCCACCTACTCCAGTCGACCCAGTGCGAGTATTTTTGATGAGCCGAGGCAGAGAATTATTAATTTCAAAAAAATTACAATGATACCGGGTTTGACACACGGATTGAAATCCATCTTAACGCCTTTTCTACCAGAAAGCTCTAGTATTGCCCATCATTACCCTAGCAAGATTGATACTTTCTTCACTAGAATAAAAGATTACGATCCACAGTGTTACAGATCTAATATTATCTATAAGATTAACTGTAAAGATTGTGATGGAGAGTATGTTGGGGTGACTGCACAGTGGCTAAAAAATCGAGTAAGTTTACACAAGAGTGATTGTCGCACGGGTAAGATTAGGTGTGCTTTGGCATCCCACTGCATTGATAAAAACCACTCGTTTGACTTTGAGAATATCAAGATATTGGATTCCGAAAAGAACTACAAAAATAGGTTATTTCTTGAAATGTACCACATTAATTCGGCTGAGAAGAGCGTAAATTTTAGAACTGATCTTGATGGCCTCAGTAACATCTATTCTTATATTATGGACATGGATAGAAATAAAAAACAAACTATGATTAATGCGAGGCATTCTACCGATAGCTTGGTTTTCTAGCACTTTGTTCTTGGCTGTTGTTGTCGCTGCGCATGTAGGTATGTGTATTTGAACGTGTCACCGTCACTGTCGGACGTTGCAAGATGTTTTTAAAATGTTTATTGTAAATGTGTTTTGGAGACAATTATTGTTCTCATATCTTTGATTGGATGTACCGCATTGAATGTATTGTTTCGTGATGTTGTATGTTACCTTAGGCAGTCTATTGTGATACAAAATGTAAGTACATTAATGATAGATGATGATTGGTGAATTATGTGTTGCTTTTATTGTTTTTTTTAGTTTTGCCTGTAGAAGAATGCATTGTTGTTCGAAATATAGCAAAGATTAAGGTAATCACCTAACTATTTTATTTGGATCGACATACCCGACTAATCCTCCGTTTGTTGAATATACTTTCGATCGAAGAATTTTAATTATTGTATATATATATATATATATATATATATATATTAAAAAACACACAACTTTTTCACAAAAATTGTTTATTATTCTTGGGTATAGAAGCTTTTTATAACAAACAATTTTTTACACGTTCACAAAATCTTACGATAAGACAAACATATTAAAAACTATTTTCTGACGTTTCGACGCTATTTGCGCCTTGGTCACAGATATTTAATTAAATACTATATATATATATATATATATATATGTCACCGAATAAATGAGAGGGGTACACACCAGCTACCCAGAGTGGGGGACGCTAGCGTACCAGAGTGGGGAACGCGTTGCTGCACCACGCGGAAAATAACCATCAGTCGGATGGGTAGGCTCCATGTGTTGAGAGTGACCGTACCGCTATCCACTCGTTATATTAGTTACTGCAATTATTGCATATTTCTATTTGGTTTCACTATATTGGTTGAAACAGTTGTTTATTCGTTATTTAAAATTGAGAGTTATAATATCAGAAGTGGGATCTAATTCGCGTGCAAAATCCAAGAACAAAGAAACAGCTGAAAATGTTAACCCTCGCTGCCTGACGGAAGTACTTGAGATCATATTATGGAGATTATGGTACTTGGGATCAAAAATGGTTGTTTTCAAGGTATTAGTGATGCTTAAAAGAGATCGTTTAATTTTGGTGAGTCATACCTTGTTGAGAATAATTACTGCATTGAATGGAAAATCATGTAAGTACGGGTCTGCTTAATTGCAGTATGCAAAACTATTGTCTATTTTCGATATGAATTTAATTGTTGTTATCTTTGTGTTGATACCAAGAGAGTTGCACAATAATAGTGATTGTTAAAAGAGATTTTGTAATTTGTTGGGTCGTAACTTGTTGAGATTTTGTTGTTTGAACTGCATTGAAAGGAAAATCATGTAAGTACAGGTGTGCATAATTGCAAATTGCGAACCTATTGTGGAGCGACCTCGAGCCCTGAGTCATCGCAAATGCCGGAGAACCACCAAGTCCATGTACCTGACTAACTGGTGGAGTGTTTTTTCTACTATTGTGGATTATTATTTCATGTACCGAGTGTTCGACGCTGTCGAATGTTCCTTGCATAGTCTCGGCGGCGCCGGTTGTAGATGTCAACAGTGGATGCCAACAGTGGATGTTCTGGTATCATTGTGTTTCGTTCAATTTGATTACGAGTTTTGTTTGTTTAGTTTACGATTGATAACACTATTATCAATTTTCAATATGATCTTAATGTGTTGTTTTTATTTGTTTATATCGAGAGAATTGCATATTAACTGAAGTTCATGTATGCCAGATGAGTTTTCAAAATTGCCACACTTGTCAGAATGGTCAAGTGGTTTGTAAAAGTTTTTGCTGATGCTTGTTATACGCCACTTAGAGACGTGTTGGAGAGAGTGTTTTAACATTGGAAACGTATGCATTGTTGGTACCAGTGCCGAGACGGAGTAAGATCAAAACCAATGTTTTTACGGTTTGTGATTGATAATTAATAGATCATAGTTGAAATAGTGGAATGCCTCAATGGTTTGTGATTTATAATTTAACGATTGATTGTTTTCCATAATAAGTGTAGGTAACTACTGTAGCCTTTAAAAAGTGTTTTATTCGTAAAACTTTGAGAATAAGAAAAATCGGTATAATTTCTGATGAGACTTATTCATTTCTTAACTTAAAACAAGAATCTCCCTATCATTTTGTTGTTTAAAAATTGAAAGTACTTTTGCTAAGAGTACTGTAATTGGCGCGGTTGAAGAGCTTACGCTTGTATTTGATATTTAGAAATATGAAGGTGCCTTTTCTTGGCATATTATAAATTGGAAATAGGAAATCTTTTGTTTTGTAACTTCATAATGCAAAATTGAAAGTTACTTGTTTAAGAATAGTAAGGTTACGTTTCTAATCATTATTGGTGAATTGAAGGTTTACGTTCTTTATGAATTGTAGATTGACGATTGAAGTATCTTATGCCGTGTGTGGCTTAATTTGCGAATTTAAGGTTGATGCTTGCGATCATTATTGGAGAGTTAAAATTTATTAACTTTGTGTAGCTGAATTTGAGAGTGTAGCTTTTGGAGTTTGTGTATTATGATTTGAACATTGAAAGTTGATGTTCGTCGTGAATCATAATTAGAGAATTGAAATTTGTAGCTTTGTGTATCTGAATCTGAGAATTTGGAGTTTATGTGTTTTGGTGTATAATAACCAGACACTTGTAAGATACTGTTCTTCGTGTGTTATAATTTGAGAATGGAAAGTCTTGACTATCAAAAATTGAGTATTGGTAGATATCAATGTTTTGTGATTCATAATTTATGGATCGTAAGTTTATGTTCTTTAGGTATTATAATTAGAGAACGGAAACCCCTTATGTTTTGTCTAACATAATTTTTGAAATGAATTGGAATTTGTGTGTTATAAATTGAGGATTGAAATACCTTATTCCGTTTACGTAACGTAATGTGAGAATGGTACGTTTGTGTACTTCGAGTATCATAATAGCAGACATTGATGTCCTTGATCGTTATGTGTCATAATTTCAGAATTAAAGGATAATTCGTTTTGTTGGCATGTTAGAAAGTTGAACGTTGTTATGTAATTCAAAAGTTTTTCTATTTTATGTATCCCAATAAAAAAGGGAGTGGACCATTTGTACGCTTTGCATTTATTTAATTAGTAATTGTTGATAATTGTGAATTGGTCTTTGCACATTGGGACAGATGAAGAAGATATGTGTGGTAATAGTTAGTTTTGAGTGAAATATAAGATCATTTTGTGTAAGCCAAACTACGGTTCCAGAGTTTAAGATGTAAAATGAGCTACATGTAGTTCCTGAGCTTGGAGTGGAAAAGAGAAAATATAGAAATGAATTGTAAAAGTCACTATTGTTGTGAATGCGAGAATGTTGATGGTTGTTGAGTTAAACTGGTCGTTATACAGTTCCTGAACTCTGGTGTTGATGGTTGTTGAGTTAAACTGGTCGTTGTACAGTCCCTGAACTCTTGGATTGTTGTTTGATACGGCTCTAAACCTTGGTAAAGCAGTTATGGTGATAACTCTAAACTTGGTTAAAGCAGTCGGGATTGTTGTTTGATACGGCTCTAAACCTTGGTAAAGTAGTTATGGTGATAACTCTAAACTTGGTTAAAGCAGTCGGGATTTGTTGTTTGATACGGCTCTAAACCTTGGTAAAGTAGTTATGGTGATAACTCTAAACTTGGTTAAAGCAGTCGGGATTGTTGTTTGATACGGCTCTAAACCTTGGTAAAGTAGTTATGGTGAGATCACTCTAAACTTGGTTAAAGCAGTCGGGATTTGTTGTTTGATACGGCTCTAAACCTTGGTAAAGTAGTTATGGTGATAACTCTAAACTTGGTTAAAGCAGTCGGGATTTGTTGTTTGTTACGGCTCTAATCCTTGGTAAATTAGTTATGGTGATAACTCTAAACTTGGTTAAAGCAGTCGGGATTGTTGTTTGATACGGCTCCACACCTTGGTAAAGTAGTTTTGGTGATAACTCTAAACTTGGTTAAATTAGTCGAGATTCTTTGGTTGACTACAGCGTTAGATCATGTTAAAGTAGTTGGTGATCTCTAAATTTGACTAGATGACTGTTAGTTATGTTAAGAAATTAAGCTGTGGTTACTGGATGTAAATTGATAGAAACGGCCACTGAACTTGAATGAATGAGAATGCTCTTTGCATGTTAAAGTTGAAAGTAGCTCCTGGGCTTGTTAAGAACGATGGAGTGCCTGAAACTGTTGGTAAAAGAAAAACTAGATAATTAGTCCGGTTGTATTCTTTTAGAAGAATTGCTAGGCACAGCAGATTAGAGACAGGTATCCCGAGAGCGTGACACCTTGCAGGATGGCCGTGTCACCGAAGAAATTAGAGGGGTACACAACAGCTACCCAGAGTGGGGGACGCTAGCGTACCAGAGTGGGGAACGCGTTGCTGCACCACGCGGAAAATAACCATCAGTCGGATGGGTAGGCTCCATGTGTTGAGAGCAACCGTACCGCTATCCACTCGTTATATTAGTTACTGCAATTATTGCATATTTCTATTTGGTTTCACTATATTGGTTGAAACAGTTGTTTATTCGTTATTTAAAATTGAGAGTTATAATATATATATATATATATATATATATATATAAGGGAAAAGGTAATTTGTCGGGCAATTCCGTCATTCGAAGAAGCAACCGTAGACACGTGTTTCGGACTATTAGTCCTCATCAGTACGGTATAGCCAAGGAGTAAGATGGGCACTCAATGGAAAAAAACACTTAGGTGGAGACCATAAGGGGGGTGCACAATGTCACCAATTTGGTGCTTCAGTCACAACATCTTCAGGATTCGAAGCCAAGATATCACGTCGCGCCGGAGGTGACGGACACCCCAGGCCCACCATAGCCCATGGAGGTATAGATGGAAAAGGTTTATCGACGGTAAGATATTCAAGGAAAAAGGTAATTTGTCGGGCAATTCCGTCATTCGAAGAAGCAACCGTAGACACGTGTTTCGGACTATTAGTCCTCATCAGTACGGTATAGCCAAGGAGTAAGATGGGCACTCAATGGAAAAAAACACTCAAATGGAGACCATAAGGGGGGTGCCCAATGTCACCAATTTGGTGCTTTTCCATCTATTCCACCTTTTCCATCTATACCTCCATGGGCTATGGTGGGCCTGGGGTGTCCGTCACCTCCGGCGCGACGTCACATCTTGTCTTCGAATCCTGAAGATGTTGTGACTGAAGCACCAAATTGGTGACATTGGGCACCCCCCTTATGGTCTCCATTTGACTGTTTTTTTCCATTGAGTGCCCATCTTACTCCTTGGCTATACCGTACTGATGAGGACTAATAGTCCGAAACACGTGTCTACGGTTGCTTCTTCGAATGACGGAATTGCCCGACAAATTACCTTTTTCCTTGAATATCTTACCGTCGATAAACCTTTTCCATCTATATATATATATATATATATATATATATATATATATATATATATATATATATATATATATATATATATATATATATATATATATAAGGAGAAAGGAAGTTTGTCGTCGATAAACCTTTTTTCCATCTATATATATATATATATATATATATATATATATATATATATATATATAACAACTTCAGACACAAGTAACGTGGGAAATTCGGTCAAATGGGCGAAGTAAATAAAACTCCTTTTATCTGGTTCGAATTTTCGTCTTTAATTTAAGGCTTCCTCAGGAACAAGCTAATAAAATACAAACAAGGGCTTAATTACTGAAATGTAAAAATTTACAAATAACGGACAAAATGTTTCTAGTTACAATTAGAGTATCATAAAAGTTTGCATAGCGAGAGCATCCCCGGACCCGTCAATGGCTCAACCAGTCATTGGCTCAAATCCCGGTTAGCTTTACACAAAAGCGATTTAAAGTTAGGGAAAAATAACTGTGCTGTTGCACAACACGCGCTCGAGATGGACCATAATATGAAGTGGGAGGATACCAAAATTATTGCGGTTTAAAATAATTATAAATCTAGATTGTTTTTGGAAATGTACCATATTCAGCTTAACATAAAAAAAATAGTTTAAATTTTAAATCTGATACTAGTCAACTTAGTAATATTTATTCTTTTTTAATAAACAATAATTTCAAATAGTAACGCGATAGGGTTGGTGGTGGTGTTGGTGACCTTGCCATTTCTGTATTCACTGTGGACTCGCTCAGTCAGGCTATGTTTACTTTTGTGTTGTGAAGGCATGTGTCGATTAATATTTTGTTTTGTGGTTGGTTTTGCCTGGTTATTTTAATGTGTATTGATTTCGGTGTATAATTTGACATGATTTTTCCGGGGATGCTCTCGCTATGCAAACTTTTATGATACTCTAATTGTAAGTAGAAACATTTTGTCCGTTATTTGTAAATTTTGACATTTCAGTAATTAAGCCCTTGTTTGTATTTTATTAGCTTGTTCCTGAGGAAGTCTTAAATTAAAGACGAAAATTTGCCCAGATAAAAGGAGTTCCCATTTGACCGAATTTCCCACGTTACTTGTGTCTGAAGTTGTTACAAAGTCACGGTCGTTATTTCGTTTACACTGTATATACATATATATATATTCACTTAAAAATCGTCGATCGAAGATAATAAAAACTAAACAATTTAGTCGGGTGTCGATCAAATAAAACTCCCATATAACACTTTTAATTTTTGCTATATTTCGAATCTGCTCAGATTCTTCCTCAGGCAAACTACAAGAGACAAATAATATTCGTGTTACCACATATCCACGTAACGATATCAACAAGACAATAAAAACCAAATATTACAAGAATAAACTTACAATTATGTAGTTACAGTAGACTGGCATCAGAGGCGACATAACAATGTTACTGCGTCGTGATATAAACATTAACAACACCAAACACAATTATCAACACAAAACAATTTAAAATAACGTGCAGCCATCAAAAAGCTCGCAGTCGTTCAAGCATGTGGCCTGCTAGACAAGACGGACCCGCCAAAAAGTATTAGATCCATGCGCATTGAGTAACTATATACACCAGTAAGACATTTTTTTTTTTTTAAACTAAACTGTTTTCGGCAGTGTCATCATTCCCCTTATTCTCGAAATCCAGACTCATCACATATGAATAAATATTGCTCAATCCCTCAAGGTCGGTTTTGAAATTAATGCTATTTTCAGTTGAATTTATATGATACATCTCTAGGAACAAACGGTTATTATAGTTTCTTTCCGTATCTAGAATTTGTATGTTATCATAGTCAAAAGTGTGATTATTTTGGAGAGCATGAGAAGCCAGGGCGCACCTTGTTTTTCCCGTACGGCAATCACTTTTATGTAAACAAACCCTGTTTTTTAACCATTGTTTGGTTACGCCCACATACTCTCCATCACAATAATTGCAACTAATCCTATAAATTACGTTAGATTTATATTCAACAGGATCATGATCTTTAAGTCTTGTGAAAAACTTACCGACCTTGTTAGGATAATGTTGAGCAATCTTTGTATTCTCAGGTAGGAAGCGTGTTAATATCTGTTTTAGGGTGTGGGTTAATCCAGGAACCATAGTAAGTTTTTTATACAGAACTTGTGGTTTGGCTACATCAAAGATGCTGGGGACCTGCACACTAGTGTGCATAGAGAAAATAACTTTGTTAAGTAATAATTAGAAGAAATAAAACTCCTTGTTCTTCTCTGTTCAGAATAATTTAATACGTATTAGTGACCGGTTTCGCCCAGCAATCTGGGCATTAACGAACTAACGAGTCAGGAGTATTGGTAGAATTAAGCAACAATTAGCGCTACTTGTCAGCATACAAGTCACAGTTTAAAATGTTTGAAAGATCGACATTCATAACCTGAATGGGTGTCAGCAAACACATCGTTCCATTAACATAAGAATAACGAAGGTGCCTGAATACTCACACAGAACAAAACCACCTTTCGCAAATGCATTTCAGAAAAATTAATTTTTCTGAAATGTATGTACCGCCCTGAATATGTAGGTTTATGGTACCAATCCACTTTCACACACCCATGACAATCTCTAACCACCAAACAGTCCAAGAAAGGCAAACTGTCATTTACCTCAACCTCCGCAGTGAATTGTATATGTGGAGAATAACTGTTGAAGGCCGCCACAATGTAATCAATCTCATCCCGCGGAAAGCACGTGATGAGATCATCCACAAATTTATACATGAACGGCAAACGAAAATTCAAAGTAGGGATGACATGATCTAACACATAGTCCATCACAATGGTTGCAGTCCCATTCTAGCAACCCTCCACATCGCTCGGATATGAATCCCGCAGGCAAACGTAGACACAGCGCCGCCAACCATCAATCCCCCCGGCACGAAAAATCCAACCGTAAACCACAAGCCAAACATGACACACAAAACAGTTTTTTAAAATGCAAGAGTTGAGTAATCCAGATCCCTTGGTGTTTTTCTTTTTTTATCAAAATCCATTATATAAGAGTATATGTGACTTAGGTTTTCAGTATCTTGTTTGAAGTTTACATTATTTTCGGTAATATTAATATTATACATCTCTAGAAAAGTTCTGTTATTATAACGAGTATCCGAATCCAATATTTTTACCTCATTGAAACTAAAGGAGTGTTTATATTTTATTAACTAAATATAAACACGTGTTTGCGCGCGAATACGGGATTGTTTACGGGAAGGTATAGTTTCTCCGTTAGCCGTTGGCGTGGTGTCCGTCACTGGAACTAAGCGGGTGTTTTTTCTTGGCTCACAGCTGGTGCGTTTCGACAGACTCGTTGGCTGGCCAGAGTTTTGTTAGACCTTGTGTCGATTAGACGTATTTTGCCTGGCATACGTGGTATTAGTTGGTATTTCGTGATTAGTGCTTAATTATTGTTCGTATAGTGTCTACACGAGTAAAGGGTTCTGACGATCTAGAGCATAAGGTCTCTGGTTCGTCATCCATTCACCAGAAGAAGAGAATATACAGTCCACGTGTTTGATAAATTAGTAATTGGTATTTTTTGGCCGAAACATTGGTCCGTCGAGCCTTGATGCTGTGTAATAGCATACCTCCAGTGGCCTCGAATTATGGAGTTTTGTGGCAGTTGTTACACCGCGGTGTTGACCAGTTTTATTTGCGTAATTGTTTTCCTTATCTCGTTTCCACATTGAGGAATTTTGGGGCTGTTGCACAATTGTTAAAGGCTTATGGTCGCTGCTGTAGTTACAGCCAAGTGGTTAGCGCTTCCGCTACCGGTCGTAAGATGTCGCGGGCCGGACAGCCCATTGTTTTGGCTGATTTACTCTCCGGTGGAAGATGGGAGAAATCTAATTTTTGCATTTTTGTGCTGGGCAAAAATTTAGCTTTCCATCAAGCCCTCATTTTGTGGAATCCGTGCAGTTTGGAGAATTAAGGTTCTTTTCGCGTTGGTTCTTGGGTGTACCACTTTTTGCACCCGTGACGTATGATTTTTATTTTTGGTGAATTTATTCGGTTTCTCGGAACTGTATGTTGGGATCTTGTTGACCGGGTTATTATGAGTCTCCTTGGATTTTTCTGCTCCTAATGACTGGTTCCCTTTTATTAAAGTCGCTCTAATTGCCTTTTTGCGAAGTTTTTGGTCCGGTTAAAGTGGGGGGCGAGGCTATTTATAGATCCGCATTTGGTCCCTCTGGATTGTTGAGTCTTGGTTGTTAGACGAATCGCTGTCAGTCAACTTTATCCTGGAGTCTACGTGAAGCTGTGTGGAAGTGACTTGGAGTTGCTCGTTTGTTTGGTGCCTTGCTGGTGTACGAAGTATCTCTCGCTGTATGCGGAACCATCCTTCCCAAGCTAAGAAGTTTTAACCATTGTAGTGTGTTATATGGTTGGAACCCCGTCGCCTTTTGTGCGGATTCAGTACGTAGACTACTGTTGGATTCACGGTTAAGCCCGCTCAAGATCTTAGGGTGAGTCTCTGGTTCGTTTATTACTTTGAGAATTGGTTCCTTATTGCGGGGAATATTTTTAGGCTTCATCGTCGGATATTTATTCATCGTCGGATATTTATTCATCGTCGGATATTTATTCGTCGTCTGGACCTCTTTGGATATTTATTCTACGTCTGGTGGCGTTTATCCTCTTCTGTGGTGTCTTCGTCTGGGGACGTTTTCGTATTTGGATCGGAGGACAACCCTTTCGATCAGAGGACCAGTTTCGTGGAGTGATAACTTTGGCACGACTTGATCGAGTGGATCTAGCGGACTGGGTGGCGTCCTGGAGTGGAGCGTCGGAAGCTGCGGAGAGTTTGCCTTGCTAGGACTGCGGGTGTCTTAGTGGGACGGGGACATTCCTTCGCTGCCGAGGTCAAGGTTTGACTTATATTTATATCTCCACCGGGCCCCTGCGTGGCCCTCGCCCTTGACGCAGTGCTGCCGGAAGTTTATTCGTGTCGTAATTAATTGTATTTTTCTTTCATTGTATAATTTACTTTGGGTGAGCCGTTCACCACTATCGTCTCTTTGTCCGGAAGGTTTCTAACCTCACCTACCCCAACAAACAGCTGTTGCGGTGGACCGTTATTGTGCGTATGCTGCAACGGTAGCTAGCCTCCCTCAACCTCGTTAATAAATTTTATTTGATTTGAATTTCAATTATTTAATTTGATTGGTTTAATTTAATTTAATTTAATTTAGTTAGATAAGTTTATCTTATCTTTGTCTTTTCTAAATTTACTTGGTTGTTTATATTTGATAAACGTTGAGGTTAGGTTAGTCGGGTGAAGGTGTACCGGCAAAGTGTTTCTGTAAGGTTTGAGAATTTTAATTTACAATTTAATTTTGAATTTGAATTGTCCTCGTCATTTGGGACAATAATTTATTTAATATTGCCTTATTTTAATTTATTAATTTCATCCATTTTGACACTGTTGTTAATCAAATTCCCAACGCTTTTCGGTCGGATTCATTTAATTTAATTTTACGTCTGGAGGAATATTATCCCAGATACGGCGGTGAATTTCGTGCTTGGCCAAGAACGTGTTCGTCGGTTGTCGCATTTATCTTTCGGGTTTTTTTTTTCAGGTTAATTATCGGCACTAACGTTGCCGAAGCGTTGCTATTTGATATTTTGGTGTATTTGATAAATTGTATTATTGTGACTCGTTCTGATGTGGATTATTTGAACGGTGGTCGACCTTGCTGGTCAGTGGATATTTTCCCGAGATACCGCTGTAATTTTGTGTACTTTTTTTACTTTTTTTTGTCTGTGGGTATTTAATAATCTTGATTTTCCGGCAACTTTGGTTCTCTTCTTGTCCCTGTGTGGCATCATTTCTCTTTCAGCCAGCTTTCACAATCAAGCGATAGTCCACGGCGGGGTTTAGGTTGTGTGGCGCCCATTTCGGAACACCTTGCGGTTGGATGTTGTTTATCCCCACGCCCTCTCCCAGAGTTGGTCGGTGCAACCCCAAGGACTGCATGAGCGCACAGATAGAGCTCAAGGTTCCGGAACTTATTTTTAAAATATTTTATAGCTTTCATCGGGAATAGAAAGTCAAGGTGTTTCACAGTCTCTCATTAGTAGGTTTCAAGATGATAGAGTTTTAGCTAATCATTATCTTGAATAAATGTTGGAAATGAAATCGGCCTCAGCCCCATCATATAAATATTTAAATGGTTTCTTGGATAGATTTGATGGTGCCTATAATGCTTTGAAGCAGCTTCCCATTACGGACCTCTTCGACTTTGTAATGTCATACCTCGCGCTTAGCAAGCTTGATACTGAAACTAAACATCTGTTTGAGAACGTACGTAGAAAGTCATCGGTTCCTAGTTATCGAGAGATCGTCGCCTTTGTTAAAGAACAAAGTAAAATCTATGAGCGTTGCCAAGAGGTACATAGTAGACCTTGTACATCAGGACTACCATCCAGGGTTAAGCATTAGTTTTTAATCCAGAAAAATCTAAACTGCGTAATGTGCAAGTCTGGTTCGCATGGAATCAATGATTGTTCGATGTTTGGTAACCTGACGCCTTATAAACGGTATGAGTTTATTAGAAGTTCGGGGCTGTGTTTCAATTGTTTTGATTCTCATAAAGTTGCGAATTGTCCGGTGGAGGTAGGGTGTCATTATTGCAATTATAAACACCATCACCTACTACATTTTGTTCGGAGTGTCAAGTCTAAGACTGAGAGTGTAGAAGATGGGATTGTCTCTGTATCTGTGCCCACTGAGAACTTGGGCTCGGGGAAAAAGGTTTCGCTTTGCTCTTCTGCTGCCCTGGGGCCGCGGGGTCATAGTTTTGTTTTGCTATCTACCGCGATTGTTCTAATTGCGGATGCGTATGGGGTTCCCCATCCGGTGAGAGTTCTTTTGGATTCTGGGAGTACTGGCTATTTTCTGACCACCTCTTGTGCTGAGCGATTGTCCTTGAATGTTGAAGAGACTTCAGCAGTAGTTCATGGCATAGGTTCTTCCGATAGCCGGGTGCAGGGAAGGTCAGAGTTGATCGTCTGCTCGAGAGTTTATCCTGGTATTCGGTATACATTGCAGGTATTGCTGGTTGAGAAAATTACTGGTAGCTTGCCTCAGTGCCCTGTTGATGAGTGTTCTTTAACTTATCTGACTGGCTTATCGTTAGCAAATGATAAGTTTTATGAGCCGGGACCGGTGGAAGGAATTATTGGGGCGGAACTGTTTCCTTTTTTGCTGCGATCATCAAGGGTTGAAGTATCTAAACATTTGCCAGTGGCGGTTGACACCGACTTTGGCTTTGTGGTTATGGGATCAGTGCCTGCGTTTTCGGAAACTTCATTATCATGCCAGTCTTATTACGCATCGGTCGGATCTGGACTCAGTGCGTTAGTATCCAAGTTTTGGGAGTTGGAAGAGGTTCCCGAACGTGGGGTGATTTCGGTTGAAGACATGGAATGTGAGAGGATATATTCCTCGACCGTGCGAAGGTCCCCTAGCGGACGATATGTTGTTACGCTTCCATTTAGGGAAAGCCCTTCGGTATTGGGCGATTCTTTTGCAACCGCTTTAAATCGACTGCGTTCCCTGGAAAGAAGATTTGAAAGATTTCCTGATTTTGGGGCACAGTATCGTAAAGTAATGAGCGATTATTTGAGAGATGGGTATATGTCGGAGGTTCTTGGAGATAAGTTTTCTTTGCCGTGTTATTTTATCCCTCATCACGGTATATATAAACCGGATAGCTCATCTACACCGCTCCGATGTGTCATGGATGCCAGCGCTAAAACGACCACCAATGTATCGTTGAATGACTTACTGTTTACAGGAAAAAAGTTGCAATCAGATGTTATAGAAATATTTCTTAATTTTCGACTCTTTAAGATTGCTTTTACCGCTGATATACGAAAGATGTATTTGCAGATTCTGATTTCTGAGAGACATAGAAAATTCCAGCGTTTGTTATGGAGATTTTCACCAGATGATCCGGTTAAGATCTTCCAATTAAACACCGTGTCGTTCGGTGTAAGGTCGTCTCCTTTTCTTGCCCAGCGAACAATTAGGCAGTTGGCCTTCGATGAGAAGCAAACTTATCCCTTGGCGGCGTCTTTTGCTGGTCGAGATTTTTACATGGACGATTTGGTGTCGAGCGTCGCTGATGTGGCTGAGGCTAAGGTTGTGCACGCTCAGTTGGTTGATCTGTTTGCTACTGCGGGGTTTGATTTGGTAAAATGGGCGATAAACTCTGAGGAATTGCTGCGGGAAATTCCAATGTCCCATCGTTCCCCTCAGGTTGTTAGTTTCGAAGCCGATAGTTTGAAAATCCTGGGCTTACAATGGCATCCTAACTCTGATGTTTTTACATTTTCAGTTAATGCTGACCACCGGAAGTGTACCAAGAGAAATGTGCTTTCTTGCTTGGCTCGCCTGTTCGACCCTTTGGGGTTGTTAGCTCCGGTTACCTTGTTTGTTAAGCTATTAATTAAACAACTTTGGATATTGCATCTAGGTTGGGATGAAGTACCTCCCCCTCAATTGGTTGAGCAGTGGGAAAGGTTTCAAGGTGAATTATCGTTCTTTGAGAAATTTGAAGTGCCGCGTCATTTAGGAATGTTAAAAGACGGTGTTGCTACATTGATTGGTTTTTGCGACGCTTGTCTGACGTCTTATGGGGCAGTTGTGTTTATTCGTACCAGACGGTTGCCGGGGTAGTAACGGTTCGTCTGGTGTGCGCTAAAACTAAAGTAAGTCCTATGAAGGTTCAATCAATTCCTAGGTTGGAACTATGCGCTGCCCTACTTTTAGCCAAGTTGCTACATTTGTAAAAGACACTTTGAGTTGTAGGGTTACCATTGATAGATGTTGGGCCTTCTCGGATTCTCAGGTAGCTTTGACCTGGATATTGGGGCCGTCCTGCAGATGTCAAACCTTCGTGGCAAATAGGGTTTCCAAAATTCAGGATTTCACAGAGTCTGCTGATTGGCATCATATTGAAGGGAAGTTAAATATTAATGACTGTTTGTCGCGAGGGATATCTCCTTCAAAATTTGTTTCGACAGGAGATTGGATTTGCGGGCCCAAGTGGCTTCAGTTGACGACCTCGGACTGGCCGATAAATTCGAATGCGATGGCTCAGGTGGACGCACCTGAACAGAGTACATTTTCGTTCGTGGCCACTCCTACGGAGCCCACAGTGTTGTGTGAAATGATACAAAATAGCTCGTCATGGACTAGATTATTACGTTCAACAGTATATGTCTTGAGGTTTGCTAAAATTCTTCAGTCATCGGGAGCCATCGAGGCCAATGATTTGGATAGGGCCGAATTGGTATTAATTAAGGTTGTGCAACAAGAACACTTTAAAAAGGAAAGTTCGGTGCTAGAAAACGGTCAACTGTGTTCATCCAATTTGCGGTTTTTGTGTCCTTTTCTTAAGGACGGTTTAATTAGAGTTGGTGGACGTCTGGAGAATGCTTCTATATCGGAGGATATTCGTCACCCACTCTTATTGCCAAAAAGAAGCCATCTGGTGGATCTTTTGATCGATTATTGTCATAGAAAGAACTTGCATACTGGGCCGCACTTGGTATCATCTATTTTTAGGCAGAAGTATTGGATTCTTGCCGCCCGTAGTGTAGTGAGACTACGCATTAAGCAATGTAATCACTGCTTCCGTTTACGACCGAAATCTACATATCCCATTATGGGTAATTTGCCTTCTCCAAGAGTAAGTGAGGCAAAGCCTTTTCTGAATTGCGGAGTGGACTATGCAGGACCATTTAATATCACCTGGTCGCGGAGACGCGGCGTGAAAAGTCAAAAGGCTTATTTGTGTCTTTTTGTTTGTTTGGCGACTAAGGCGCTACATTTGGAGCTTGCTTCTGATCTTTCGACAGATACGTTTCTCGCGGCATTTAGGCGATTTCTGGGAAGACGTGGAACTTGCGCTGTAATATACTCAGATTGTGGTACAAATTTCATAGGTGCAAAAAATGAGCTTGATGCCTTGTACAAATTGGTGTCTTCCGAGACACATAATGACAAATTGAGAGGTGGATTACAAGAGAATCGTATTGAATGGAGACTTCAACCTCCGGCTAGTCCTCATTTCTCAGGAATTTGGGAAGCAAATGTGAAATCCGTTAAAAGTCATCTGTATAAACTTATAGGTACACAGATCTTAACGTATGAGGAACTTAACACTGTTTTAATCCAGATTGAGGCCCTGCTGAATTCTAGACCTCTTTGTTGGCTAAGTTCGGATCCTTTCGAACCCTTGGCTTTGACTCCGGCTCATTTTCTCACTCTCACTCCCCTGCAATCTATGCCGGCAGACGACGTTACCTCTCTCAATCCAAACCTTTTGAAGCGCAAACAGCTTTTGGATCACTTGGTTCAAACATTTTGGAAAAGGTGGCATGTTGAGTATTTGCATCAGCTGCAGGGAAGGCAAAAATGGAACACTCCTTCTTGTCCTGTACAGATTGGAACACTCGTGATTGTACGAGATGATCACCTGGCTCCACTACAATGGCGTGTTGGTGTAGTTGCAGAATTGTTTCCTGGTAGCGATGGAGTTGTACGAGTGGCGACGGTGCGTACAAAAAACGGTACCTATAAGAGACCGGTAGTCCGTTTGTGCCCCCTGCTCTCCCAATAATTCGTTGTGTATATGGTTTGTTGTTTTTACCTCTTCCTTATGGTTCTGAAATATGTTTCAGTGTGGGGGGGAATGTTTGCGCGCGAATACGGGATTGTTTACGGGAAGGTATAGTTTCTCCGTTAGCCGTTGGCGTGGTGTCCGTCACGGGAACTAAGCGGGTGTTTTTTCTTGGCTCACAGCTGGTGCGTTTCGACAGACTCGTTGGCTGGCCAGAGTTTTGTTAGACCTTGTGTCGATTAGACGTATTTTGCCTGGCATACGTGGTATTAGTTGGTATTTCGTGATTAGTGCTTAATTATTGTTCGTATAGTGTCTACACGAGTAAAGGGTTCTGACGATCTAGAGCATAAGGTCTCTGGTTCGTCATCCATTCACCAGAAGAAGAGAATATACAGTCCACGTGTTTGATAAATTAGTAATTGGTATTTTTTGGCCGAAACATATATATATATATATATATATATATATATATATATATATATATATATATATATATACAGGGTGAGTCACTAGAGTCGCGGTGGTAGATATAGCAATTATCTTTAGAGATGGAAAAAAATATTTAATACAAAAGTTGTTTGGCATATCATTTTCTACAACGTAAAATTATTTTCATTTATACTGGGTGTTGCATTTAGGCGTAGCAGAAAATAAATTAACTTTTTTAAATGGAATGCCCTGTATATTATAACATATTATGATTGCGAAGAAAATTGTCTTACTAATTGTATGAGGTGATATTGACGTAAAGCTAATAGTTTCTGCAATATTCAATTTTTTATTAAAAAAATTGCCGTTGCAGGCCTTTTCCGAAAACTACGTAATAGCGTCATTTTTGCAGATATTTTCTTACAACTTTGTCAGAAAATAACCAATACTAATAGGGAGGTGAAAGTGCCCAAAGAAATTTGATGCGCTATACAGGGTGTTCCTAGCACCTAATCAATTTTGATATTTTTCAAATGGCTTTTTCTTGAGTTTTTTAAATGGAACGCCCTGTATATTATTTGCTGGTTGCATTTCCCATTAAGTTGCCTTTAATTTATATTAAGTGTGGCATATACATATTTGTACCCGTTTTCGTGATATTTGGAATTTAAAGAAAATGTGTAATAAAGTATACCAATACAGTGCTTTAATATTACACCCTGCATAACATGGTTCTTTTTTATTGATTTTTTTTTTTGTAAAGAGAACATAGAAAGAAAAAAAAATACTTTTGTTGAATTAAAAAACTGACAAAATTGCCCAAAATAAATTGAAAAGTACATGGAATTACCATTTAGTTACTCAATATGAAAATTTAATATAATTTGAGACAACTAAAAATTAAATAAAAACAAATAATTAAGAGAAACCACAACTAATAACATTTATTAAACTATTTTTTAAGCTTGATAAGCATTAACATAAAACTAGTAAAAACTATAACAATTAAAGATAAAACAACAAGTAGTTATTGATTTGGTAGGTGTTCAAAATGCCCTCCATTTTGTCTTCTACAAGCATTAATCCGATGGGTAAAAGATCTCGAAGTATTTCTTAACATCTCTCTCTTATTTTCTGTGATGTCAGCCAGACTGTGGCCGAGTGGTAGCGCGCTTGACTATCAGTCTGGAGGTCGTGGGTTCGAACCCCACGCCCTGCTTTCAGAGTAAAGGTTTTTCTGTGGTTTTCCTTTACTCCACGGCGAATGCTGAAAGCCAAACAACTTAAGACGTGCCACAGACGCGGGCCATAATAATGATAATTCGGGCCTGCCGATGCCCCCGTAGTGGCGAAAGCTGTTGGGGGATGTTAAGGCGTGGATTATTATTATTATTATTCTAATCTTCATATCGTCTTGTGTGGTAGGTGGTGTCTGGTATACTAATTCCTTAACATGACCCCACAAAAAAAAATCCAACTTATTTAGATCAGGAGATCTTGGCGGCCATAACGTAGGCCCTCCTCTTCCAATCCATTTGTTGGGGTATTGGTTGTTCAAAAATTGTCTTACGTTCTGACTAAAGTGGGGTGGGGCCCCGTCGTGATGGAATATTAAGTTTTAAATATTCATGTAGATGGTTGTTAAGAAAATGTAAGTACCTTTGACCATTTACGGAACCCTCAAAAAAGTAAGGCCCTAGCAAATTGGTACCTACTATTCCACCCGATACATTGAGTGACCATCTATGTTGATGGTCCAAAGGCCTGATAACGCGAGGATTTTCTGTTGCATAAAAATGGAAGTTATGTTGGTTAACATACGCATTTTTATGAAACGTAGCTTCATCAGTAAAAAGAACAAAGTCAAAAAAATTTGCTTGTTGTTAAATTTTAGCAGCTGCCCAATAACAAAAATTTAATCTCTTTTCTAAATCGTTTTCGCTCAATTCCTGTACATGTTGCACATGATATGGATGATACTTGTGTCGCCGTAGTATTCTGGACACAGATGATTGGGTTATTCCTTGATTTCTTATTCGTCTAGTGCTTGAGTATGGATTTTCTACCACACTAGCAACTACCAGAAATTCATTCTCTTCATGTGTCGCCGCTTTTGTTCTTTTTCTTTTTTCGTAAGTAATAGTACCTGTTGATTCAAAACGTTCCCGAACTCTATTAATTGTTCTTGCATCGGGATGACGTCTTTCGGGATATCGCTGAGCGTAAATTCTTGAGGCCAGTAGAGCGTTTTTGCCGGCTTCTCCATAGATGTAAATAATACTTATCAGTTCCTCTTTAGTATAATTAAAATTCATCGTTAACAGAGATTACAAATGTTGGTTAGCTATATTAAAGTCTGTTGAGAGCAATAACTACACGTCTGTTATTTGTTTTTGTTTCTATGACAACGAGGTTAAGTAAATCTAAGCTAACTTAAAATATTAGCGTAACTCTGCTATTTAAATGTATCTTTATAAAAAATAGCATTTTTAACTTTACCAACATTTATAATTTATATTATAACAAAATACATGAAAAAAACTAACTCAATTATACAGGGTGTAATATTAAAGCACTATATTGATATACTTTATTACACATTTTCTTTAAATTCCAAATATCACGAAAACGGGTACAAATATGTATATGCCACACTTAATATAAATTAAAGGCAACTTAATGGGAAATGCAACCAGCAAATAATATACAGGGCGTTCCATTTAAAAAACTCAAGAAAAAGCCATTTGAAAAATATCAAAATTTATTAGGTGCTAGGAACACCCTGTATAGCGCATCAAATTTCTTTTGCCACCATCACCTCCCTACTAGGTTTGGTTATTTTCTGACAAAGTTGTAAGAAAATATCTGCAAAAATGACGCTATTACGTAGTTTTCGGAAAAGGCCTGCAACGGCCATTTTTTTAATAAAAAATTGAATATTGCAGAAACTATTAGCTTTACGTCAATATTACCTGATACAGTTACTAAGACAATATTCGTCGCAATCATAATATGACATAATATACAGGGCATTCCATTTAAAAAAGTATATATTTTTTCTGCCACGCCTAAACAAAACACCCAGTATAAATGAAAATAATTTTACGTTGTAGAAAATGATAGGCCAAACAACTTTTGTATTAAATAATTGTTTCCATCTCTAAAGATAAATGCTATATCGACCACCGCGACTCTAGTGACTCACCTTGTATATAAACTAAACAATTTAGTCGGGTGTCGATCAAATAAAACTCCCATATAACACTTTTAATTTTTGCTATATTTCGAATCTGCTCAGATTCTTCCTCAGGCAAACTACAAGAGACAAATAATATTCGTGTTACCACACATCCACGTAACGATATCAACAAGACAATAAAAACCAAATATTACAAGAATAAACTTACAATTATGTAGTTACAGTAGACTGGCATCAGAGGCGACATAACAATGTTACTGCGTCGTGATATAAACATTAACAACACCAAACACAATTATCAACACAAAACAATTTAAAATAACGTGCAGTCATCAAAAAGCTCGCAGTCGTTCAAGCATGTGGCCTGCTAGACAAGACGGACCCGCCAAAAAGTATTAGATCCATGCGCAGTGAGTAACAATATACACCAGTAAGAAAAAAATATTAAAAAACTAAACTGTTTTCGGCAGTGTCATCATTCCCCTTATTCTCGAAATCCAGACTCATCACATATGAATAAATATTGCTCAATCCCTCAAGGTCGGTTTTGAAATTAATGCTATTTTCAGTTGAATTTATATGATACATCTCTAGGAACAAACGGTTATTATAGTTTCTTTCCGTATCTAGAATTTGTATGTTATCATAGTCAAAAGTGTGATTATTTTGGAGAGCATGAGAAGCCAGGGCGCACCTTGTTTTTCCCATACGGCAATCACTTTTATGTAAACAAACCCTGTTTTTTAACCATTGTTTGGTTACGCCCACATACTCTCCATCACAATCATTGCAACTAATCCTATAAATTACGTTAGATTTATATTCAACAGGATCATGATCTTTAAGTCTTGTGAAAAACTTACCGACCTTGTTAGGATAATGTTGAGCAATCTTTGTATTCTCAGGTAGGAAGCGTGTTAATATCTGTTTTAGGGTGTGGGTTAATCCAGGAACCATAGTAAGTTTTTTATACAGAACTTGTGGTTTGGCTACATCAAAGATGCTGGGGACCTGCACACTAGTGTGCATAGAGAAAATAACTTTGTTAAGTAACTTATTAGGGAAACCATTTCGCAAAAATATACTCTTCAATTTAATGAGTGCAGATCTCTGAAAAGTAGTGTCACAAATTTTTAAAATTCTGTTCTTCATTGCACACACAGTGTTTACTTTCTGGTTAAAGGAATGGCCCGATTTGAAGTTTATGTACCGCCCTGAATATGTAGGTTTATTGTACCAATCCACTTTCACACACCCATGACAATCTCTAACCAAACAGTCCAAGAAAGGCAAACTGTCATTTACCTCAACTTCCGCAGTGAATTGTATATGTGGAGACTAACTGTTGAAAGCCGCCACAATGTAATCAATCTCATCCCGCGGAATGCACGTGATGAGATCATCCACAAATTTATACATGAACGGCAAACGAAAATTCAAAGTAGGGATGACATGATCTAACACATAGTCCATCACAATGGTTGCTAGAATGGGACTGCAACCATTGTGATGGACTATGTGTTAGATCATGTCATCCCTACTTTGAATTTTCGTTTGCCGTTCGTGTATAAATTTGTGGATGATCTCATCACGTGCATTCCGCGGGATGAGATTGATTACATTGTGGCGGCCTTCAACAGTTATTCTCCACATATACAATTCACTGCGGAGGTTGAGGTAAATGACAGTTTGCCTTTCTTGGACTGTTTGGTGGTTAGAGATTGTCATGGGTGTGTGAAAGTGGATTGGTACCATAAACCTACATATTCAGGGCGGTACATACATTTCAGAAAAATTAATTTTTCTGAAATGCATTTGCGAAAGGTGGTTTTGTTCTGTGTGAGTATTCAGGCACCTTCGTTATTCTTATGTTAATGGAACGATGTGTTTGCTGACACCCATTCAGGTTATGAATGTCGATCTTTCAAACATTTTAAACTGTGACTTGTATGCTGACAAGGAGCGCTAATTGTTGCTTAATTCTACAAATACTCTTGACTCGTTAGTTCGTTAATGCCCAGATTGCTGGGCGAAACCGGTCACTAATACGTATTAAATTATTCTGAACAGAGAAGAACAAGGAGTTTTATTTCTTCTAATTATTACTTAACAAAGTTATTTTCTCTATGCACACTAGTGTGCAGGTCCCCAGCATCTTTGATGTAGCCAAACCACAAGTTCTGTATAAAAAACTTACTATGGTTCCTGGATTAACCCACATCCTAAAACAGATATTAACACGCTTCCTACCTGAGAATACAAAGATTGCTCAACATTATCCTAACAAGGTCGGTAAGTTTTTCACAAGACTTAAAGATCATGATCCTGTTGAATATAAATCTAACGTAATTTATAGGATTAGTTGCAATGATTGTGATGGAGAGTATGTGGGCGTAACCAAACAATGGTTAAAAAACAGGGTTTGTTTACATAAAAGTGATTGCCGTATGGGAAAAACAAGGTGCGCCCTGGCTTCTCATGCTCTCCAAAATAATCACACTTTTGACTATGATAACATACAAATTCTAGATACGGAAAGAAACTATAATAACCGTTTGTTCCTAGAGATGTATCATATAAATTCAACTGAAAATAGCATTAATTTCAAAACCGACCTTGAGGGATTGAGCAATATTTATTCATATGTGATGAGTCTGGATTTCGAGAATAAGGGGAATGATGACACTGCCGAAAACAGTTTAGTTTAAAAAAAAAAAATGTCTTACTGGTGTATATAGTTACTCAATGCGCATGGATCTAATACTTTTTGGCGGGTCCGTCTTGTCTAGCAGGCCACATGCTTGAACGACTGCGAGCTTTTTGATGGCTGCACGTTATTTTAAATTGTTTTGTGTTGATAATTGTGTTTGGTGTTGTTAATGTTTACATCACGACGCAGTAACATTGTTATGTCGCCTCTGATGCCAGTCTACTGTAACTACATAATTGTAAGTTTATTCTTGTAATATTTGGTTTTTATTGTCTTGTTGATATCGTTACGTGGATGTGTGGTAACACGAATATTATTTGTCTTGTAGTTTGCCTGAGGAAGAATCTGAGCAGATTCGAAATATAGCAAAAATTAAAAGTGTTATATGGGAGTTTTATTTGATCGACACCCGACTAAATTGTTTAGTTTATATATATATATATATACATCCTGCTATACATGTGGCGTCCTTTCAAAAAACATGCTTATGGCGTCTACCAGAAGGAGTCGTGTATACAATATTTTCGTTCAAATATACTGTTTCCTATGACTTTCAGTGGTAGGTGACCACATTTGTTTCTTGATTTTCAATCACATACTTTCATTTTGCAATGCATGTGGCGTCCTTTCAAATCGCCGATTATCTGGACTCCGTCCGTGTATAGGTTCACTTTATTGCGCCGCGTATATGGCGTCTACAGTGTATGTTAGTTTCAAGCAGCAATGTATGCAACAGCCGACAGTGTTGCCGCAGAAATAGTATGTCTAAACGGTTTTAATGAGCCTGATACAAGGTCAAACGATTCATGACCTGCGACGCGCTTGTCTCCCCTCGACTTCGAGTAGAAATTAGTCGTGAATTCGTTCTCGTTGAAAACCAATAAGATACTTGTAACACATTGCTTTTTGGTAAAAAAATTTATAAGTTAAATTTGCACTCGCAAATTTTAAGTTTTTAAGATGTTTTATTTTGTAGAAGATTACAAGACTTTTACATTGAAGTAAAGCACTTATTCTATGTTAGTGGTAACACTACACTATGTAGGCTAATACTAGTTATAATAATAATGTTGTTGACAAGGTCGGTGTATTTATACTCTTCCTTATCTTTTGCTGAGATGGCAAGCGATAGTACTAGACGGGCGTGGGCCGCGCACATAACTTATATAAAATATATAAATATATAAACATCTTTTGTAATATGTAGATTACGAACACAGGAAGTGTTACCTAATGATCTTTTTAAACATTATTTTGATAACTAATTATTATTATTGAAATAAAACAAGATCTCTTGTTCTTTGCAGAGTTTTTAATTTTATCGAGATATGTTTCGATGCCTAGGCATTATTCCAATCCCGGGATCCCGGTATCCCGTTAAATATTGAACTTGTTCGGGACCCCGGGATTATAAATCAAAATACCGGGATCACGAAAAAGTTCAATCTAAATTATTTTCTTATTTTTTTATTGGTGAAATATGGGCACTGAATTAAACTTCAATCTATAGCAGCACCCTTTCTGATTAGATTAATTATCAAGCATAAGTTGTTCATTTACACCAACATGTTGCTATAATAGGAGGAACAGATATTGCAAGAAGTAGATATACTTGAATATGGAGGCAAAAATAAACCTGTTCAGCTTGGTTTAGTCCGTTTAGTTACCTAGGCTGTATGTAAAACAGAAACAAAAACATAAACATAAAAAGCAAATAAAATTAGTGGCTAATTACTTTCCTGTATTTAATGATGTACTACAGAATATAAAATTAGTATTGGTATTTACTATTCATAGGTATAAAAACAGCGAAAAAAAATTATAATAAGTATAAAATAAAGATACCAATGAATATATTTAACTGTAAAATGAAACCTAAATTGTACCAAAAATAATTTTCTATTAATCGTTGTTATTAATATTTCTATGGTTCACTCCAATCGAACGAACGATGTCATTTCTTGTTCCGATTTGCAAGTTTCTTCCAGTTTAAGGATTTTACTTTAAACTAAAAAACAAAATATTTAGGTACGTTTCTCTGTCATGGTTCAAAACACCTCGAGTTTGTGATGAGCTGGCATAGCGGTAATATTGTCAACTCAAAAAATTTTTTTTGCACAATTATCGAATTTTTCGCTTTTTTAGTAACAAGCTTTGTCAAAAAGTGCACTTAGACAAAATGTATTTTTAAAATGTGGGTTGGATTTTTGAACTATATTTAACAAAACCGAAAGACATACCAGTAATATTCATTTTATTCATGACAAGAAATTGGATATTTAATATTTTAAAAAGTTTTAAGTTGCACTAAATATTTCATCAATTTTTAACAATAAATAGCACTTGAAGACGCGTTAACAGGTATAAAAGTCATTATACGTATTTTTTTGTAAGCAATGATTGTTTTATTTAAAATGCAAGCAGTTTGACTATATGCATAATAAGGAGCCATGACGTATGAATTCTAAAGTTTTCCAATTTTGTCTTAAAGAAGAAAACAAAAAATCATCAAAATGTTTATTGTCGTTAATATGAAAATTTAAATTAAATTTGACTCTTACTGTTACTTATTTCTTTTGCCGTGACAATTCTTTAAACATTTTACGGAAAACGTAAAATTTGTGAGCTAATTTAAGATGGAAGAGCAAGTTATTATCTATTAGAGTTTAAATTTTGTTTATTATTGATGTCAATACGCTCACTTTGACACCTTTTAAACAGACAGTTTTGGTTTTCTCCTTGTAAGGTAAAATTTGAAAACGTTGGTCATGTTTCGGGGTAAAAGATATTGTCCAATCAATTATATTTTAGGTGTAGTGTATTTACTGACTGGATTTGGTAACTTTTGGCATTCCAGGCGTTTTGATCCGGCAAGTTTTGTTTCCGTGAATCTCGGGATCCCCGGATTACAGAACCTTTAATCCCGAAATCCCGTGATCATTATATTTTTCCGGGATTGGGAGCCCTACTACTCTACGAGACATCATCTTCAGTCGGTAATCTACAAAATTTCGTATCCTAAGATAAATATTTCATCATTTGTTACTTTATGTTATTAGCTTTCACATACAAAATAGTTATTATTATTGCTGTTTTTTTATATGTAAAACTACTGTCCTGATTATCTCACAGGTTTTTTTGAATAGGGGATTAAAAGAGAGTTTTTGCGATATTCTAAAACGATACTTTTTGGGTTGTCGGGGCTCCAGTGTCAATTAGCTGACCATGTTATTCCTTCAATTATTTTGTCAGTAAATGTAGACTGCCCTAAGGTATTAAAATTACAAAAGGCATCAATATGATAGCAATACAATAAAAGCGGATCAAACATACCAAATAACAGTCGCAACTTTTACTATCGGTCGAAAAAGTATTGAACCCTGGTTTTGAAGGGTCATAAGTCGCAACCCTAAAGCAACTAACAAACAAATTTGAAATAAAGTTTGTTATTCTTCCAAATAATTTCTACATAACATAACTTTCAAAATAATTTGCCTGCGGGCAACAAGAGCACGAGACAACTGAAAAAATGTACCCGATTTTATCAATTTTAAAGAAACGCTCGTCATTTCAACTTTTTTCCCGGCTGGCCAAAAAAAATCAAACTTTGCCCCTAATGTAAGTTAACTTAACAACCACTCTATAGATTGGATTTTGTGCATTGGTAAATTTCTATAAAGGCAGCAAACAATGTTATTAAAAAAACAAATATCTTAGTAACGGTAAGGACGAAAAGAATCGTCTTATTTTACTTAATACGTATATTGGAATAGCATCACAATTGAGTTGTTAGTTAAGGGGACTATTAGCGAGCGAAAAGCAACAGCCGATTAGCTGTTTTTGATAATTATATTACATTAATAGTTATTGTATTATATGAATGTACATATCTTTATGAAAACATAACAATTTTTAAATGAAAAAATATTCCAAATTCCCACCGAAGGCATCACATAATATCATATGTATACAAGTAGGTATATAAATCTTCAGGTAATTATTTATATACGTACGTAAGTACACGTCAATTGGTGTCCTAACAGTTGAAGTAGTCAAGATTGGACATCATTTCTTTACTATTTCAGACAAAAGCTTTAACTGCACAATAGACAAGTAGAAAGATGTGTATTAAATCGCGATTTGTCAAAATACACATTAGCATCATAAGTATCCACCAATAAGCGATAAAAGGTCATTTCATGACACGAAACCTGCTACGAAATACGTGCAGATTTTTTATTTATCGCAACGGACAAATTTGTACTATTTAATTGTAGAAAATACAATAATTAAAGTTTTTTTACTATTATTATAAAATTTAAACTGTGGTTTTGAAATATGGTCAAACTTATTAATTTGAGTTGTGATCCTTACCGGTTTTATATAGGTACTGATTAACACTTTCTTATTTAATATTTAATTAGGAAATACATACAGTTAAAATATTGTTGACGTTGGTACGTCATCGAGCAAACTGATAAAAAAATCTTGTTTACATAGAAAAAAAAAACATCTATGAACATTATCGTGATCAACCAATGTTTTCATAAGAAATAATATAAAAACAATTAAAATAATACATTTTCCCAAAAATTAATAACAATACGTCTGCTATTTTATAAATACCAAAATTTTAAAAGACCGCCATAGGAACAAAAATACAACATAGATTAAACTCCGTCTATTCAGTGGATAACCGGTTCTTAATTGTCGCAAACGGTGATCGATTTAAAAATCGCAATAAAACGCATATAAAATACTGTGCGAACGGCTTAAAATGGTCTTCATGATATATGGAAATAAAAGGGGGGTTAACGCATGTTTTTTGTTTAGTCATTGCTGAGTTATAAGCTTTCAAACACAGGGCGCAATGCTTTTGCAACCGGTAGTAGTCATAAATTGCCAATATTTACAACAATTTAACAAAATTAAAACGGCTAAACAATTAACATTATACCAAAATGATACAAAACATGAGTGTAACATGAAATACGCAATACATGAAAGCGACAATTAAAGAAAAATAACTCGCTGATATCAGTCGCACCTATGGTAGTATTACTTAATTCGGTTGAGTTATTACAACCTACATTTAAAGAAAAGCTGAAGATATTAACTCAAACTTTCAGTATCCGATCGCAAGCTCATGGCAGCATTTTTTCAATAATGCGTTTTTTGCTTCGCAATAATGGTGCTGTGTAACAAACAAAAAATTAATTTAACATTGAAATAAAATGGAACAGTTTAATTTACCACCTAACTATACCACCTAACCGGCAACCGCACTATGTTGATACATTGCATTAAACGAACGCTGAGGTCAGTCGAAAACACCGTGTACGGCCGATACTATTCTATCTCAACACCGTACAAATGAAGGTGAAACAAACAAAACCGGTTTAGACACCAGTTACCGATGATGCCAAATCAACTGGGGGTCGTA
>OZ030394.1:36434750-36527250 GCA_964023965.1 Melinopterus prodromus
AGTTTGATTCTATATTACTGACGAGTTTACGTAATAACCATTTTCCCTTGAATTTTATTCATCTATATGAGCTGTTTAGCAATAAACATTAGCGATTCCTAGTTACCAAACTTCCATCTAGCCCCAATAGGTGTCACGACGGGTTTGTTTAATTCGAAAACTCGGATTGCAGGTCCTGAAGTGACAAATAAAACCTATAAATTTCCATCGCCTCTGTAGCTCAACTGGGAGAGCTTTCAACCGGCAATTGGAGGGTTCCTGGTTCAAATCCAGGCGGAGGTGTTTTTTCCAAAAATTATCCTCACCTGGGTTAATTATCATTCGCTTCTTTAGTTTGATTCTATATTACTGACGAGTTTACGTAATAACCATTTTCCCTTGAATTTTATTCATCTATATGAGCTGTTTAGCAATAAACATTAGCGATTCCTAGTTACCAAACTTCCATCTAGCCCCAATAGGTGTCACGACGGGTTTGTTTAATTTGAAAACTCGGATTGCAGGTCCTGAAGTGACAAATAAAACCTATAAATTTCCATCGCCTCTGTAGCTCAACTGGGAGAGCTTTCAACCGGCAATTGGAGGTTTCCTGGTTCAAATCCAGGCGGAGGTGTTTTTTCCAAAAATTATCCTCACCTGGGTTAATTATCATTCGCTTCTTTAGTTTGATTCTATATTACTGACGAGTTTACGTAATAACCATTTTCCCTTGAATTTTATTCATCTATATGAGGTGCTTAGCAATAAACATTAGCGATTCCTAGTTACCAAACTTCCATCTAGCCCCAATAGGTGTCACGACGGGTTTGTTTAATTCGAAAACTCGGATTGCAGGTCCTGAAGTGACAAATAAAACCTATAAATTTCCATCGCCTCTGTAGCTCAACTGGGAGAGCTTTCAACCGGCAATTGGAGGGTTCCTGGTTCAAATCCAGGCGGAGGTGTTTTTTCCAAAAATTATCCTCACCTGGGTTAATTATCATTCGCTTCTTTAGTTTGATTCTATATTACTGACGAGTTTACGTAATAACCATTTTCCCTTGAATTTTATTCATCTATATGAGCTGTTTAGCAATAAACATTAGCGATTCCTAGTTACCAAACTTCCATCTAGCCCCAATAGGTGTCACGACGGGTTTGTTTAATTCGAAAACTCGGATTGCAGGTCCTGAAGTGACAAATAAAACCTATAAATTTCCATCGCCTCTGTAGCTCAACTGGGAGAGCTTTCAACCGGCAATTGGAGGGTTCCTGGTTCAAATCCAGGCGGAGGTGTTTTTTCCAAAAATTATCCTCACCTGGGTTAATTATCATTCGCTTCTTTAGTTTGATTCTATATTACTGACGAGTTTACGTAATAACCATTTTCCCTTGAATTTTATTCATCTATATGAGCTGTTTAGCAATAAACATTAGCGATTCCTAGTTACCAAACTTCCATCTAGCCCCAATAGGTGTCACGACGGGTTTGTTTAATTCGAAAACTCGGATTGCAGGTCCTGAAGTGACAAATAAAACCTATAAATTTCCATCGCCTCTGTAGCTCAACTGGGAGAGCTTTCAACCGGCAATTGGAGGGTTCCTGGTTCAAATCCAGGCGGAGGTGTTTTTTCCAAAAATTATCCTCACCTGGGTTAATTATCATTCGCTTCTTTAGTTTGATTCTATATTACTGACGAGTTTACGTAATAACCATTTTCCCTTGAATTTTATTCATCTATATGAGCTGTTTAGCAATAAACATTAGCGATTCCTAGTTACCAAACTTCCATCTAGCCCCAATAGGTGTCACGACGGGTTTGTTTAATTCGAAAACTCGGATTGCAGGTCCTGAAGTGACAAATAAAACCTATAAATTTCCATCGCCTCTGTAGCTCAACTGGGAGAGCTTTCAACCGGCAATTGGAGGGTTCCTGGTTCAAATCCAGGCGGAGGTGTTTTTTCCAAAAATTATCCTCACCTGGGTTAATTATCATTCGCTTCTTTAGTTTGATTCTATATTACTGACGAGTTTACGTAATAACCATTTTCCCTTGAATTTTATATATATATATATACATATGGTTGCTACGGTGTCGGCTCCAACGCGTATGACAGACTATGCGTTGTCACCTCATATATAACGTTGATGGCTCCAAAATCGGAGGTGACAACGTATCGCCTTGTTTTCAACGGAAATGTGGTCTAGGTGGCTTAGGGAGCTCAAATCCAAAAATTGCGTCGGAGCCGATAACGTCCATTGTATATGTACGGACAAGTCATGTTAGTTCAAGCGTAGATCACGAGCGCCCATACTAGATACGGCCGCTACGAAGTCACCTCCGCATATATGACCCCGTGTTTTGTATCGTACAACGTACGCTGTGACATCCGAAAAACGCTGGCAACGTTGCGGAGGTGATAGCGCAAGAAACATATATTATATGAGTATTTTCATATTTATTTCTGCTCTCGGACGCAGTTGAGTTGTGCATGGTATGCGAGATACAAAGGTTTTTGGTTCAAATCCAGGCCGTGGCTGAATTTTTTTATTTCAAAATTACATCCCGCTTGTTTTTATCGTTTGTTATTTATTTTGAATGACATAGGCTGCTTTATGTCAACTATTCTAGTGTACGCACATTGCAAATATTATTTGAAATAAAACTAAATAAATTATTTGCGGTGCTATTACATCAATAAATTCTATCAATTGCGCATACTTTTTCTTGTGTTCACCACAAATCCTATTGAATCAAGTACTCAAGTAGACATATTAAAAAGATGCTGCAGGAATTTTTAGTTAATACGACTAAATACTACATACAGTTTTTTTTTTAATTGGAGACATGGAAAGACCGACATAGAAATGAAAATGATTACTCTTCGCAGTTATGTATTATACAAAAATGTGTAGCAGTCAAAGCTTCTCCGGGTGCCTGGGTTTTTAGCGTATTTATTGTTTTTATAATCTCCAATAAATATCATATTGTCACAGTAAACTGTAGTGGTAGGCCTGAATAGTACAGCACCTAGTTTAGTTTATTGATCATCATTGTAGATATCAGTTAAGGTAACAAGCTACAATCGCGGAAAGATGTATGTTCTACTCCCATTTTTCTTAGGGCGAAATACTTCAAAACCTACACAATAAATTGTGAATATATACAGGGTGTCTCAACAGTGCGATCTCGGAAGATTATGCCTCTGTTAATGAAGATATTTTAAAACTGTTTTCACACATATATACACAAAGCCGAGGCGCACATTGTAAAACTATTAGCGTGTATACAGGCTGTTCCATAACATAGTACCAACCCAAACGTATGTTTTGTTAAATGGAACAACCTATATTTCGGCACAATTTTTAATTCCTCGCAAAATTTTACGACAATGAAAAATAACATAACATACTGTAAACTTTACACTTTTTGATTTATTGGAATTTTTAAGGAAAAACAGCAGTCTAAGAAAGATTGTGTATATCAATACCGGTTCTTAATTTTATTGCTCTGGCTTAGATTATGATTACGTAAGAAGCGTTCAATAAGCGTGTTTACCTGCTATAACCAAATTGTGCACCGGGTGGTCATAATCTGCAACAAAATATAGCAAACAGGTTTTCCTAAGAAAGATATTTTTTTTTAATGGAACACCCTGTATTGAATTATTTTTTTGAATTCTATGCATCGTTCTGCACAAAAAGTACTAGCACACACCAGTGCTAAAATAAACAATTGTGTTGTTATCGTATACATAGACAGACGGACAGACCGATCGATAATTTTGCGTCAAACTGAGAGTTGGGCTTCACTCAACTAACCCGAGATGAGTAACACTCATGATATCACTCGCCACTCATTACTCGTCAGTCATAAATCTAAGAATTATTTATCAGTTTTTAATCGTAGAAACAAGTGTTTCTATTTTGACTGCCGGTAGCGACTGCATGATATTTTGTGCATGATGTTTTAAAAATATGAAAAAGAAATACAATTTAATAGATTCTATTTGCAAAGTAAACCCACATTACGGTAAATGTAATGTGTGTATAGTTTGTTTTTATTTATCCAACTTTATCTTATGATAAATATGCATTTTTATAGAGAATAAATACTTACCTTAATAAACGATTTATATTTTTCTTTAACTAAAGTGAATTGAACTCATGTCTTAAATGAATCTAAATGAATTAATAATAACTGTTTAAGGGTACATTCTGGTGTACCATTTTCAAAAATGACTTATTATTTTATTGCTTATTTTGTTTGCCATTTAAAAAATACATTGCCTATAAAACTGTCAGAAAATAATTCGGAAAATTAACGATTCCACAGCCAAAAGTCGAGCGGCTCGTCGAAGCCGATTATATCACGATTATCGGCAACTTTTTTTAACCATCTCCGATACGTACATCTATCAATATTATCCACAAATTATTTTCTATAGTGTACCCACATTTCTCCTCTTTAAAATGACGTACCATTGGTTAATAAATAATTTTTCGAATTTCTTTGTGACGTTATTTTACAGTGTATTCTTTAAATGTTGTGCAATCTAAATACGTGATAGGAAATCATTAGTTTTTGAAAATGGTACACCAATGTACCAGTAAATGAAATTTAGAATGTACGTTGAACGTGTACGTATCTGACGTGTCATACAATTCTTGATATAATTAAAAAGAGAACTGAAGAAAGCATTCTATAGTGTAATTAGGGGGATTATTCAACTGCGAAATCAGTTATGTCTGTCTTTCTTTACACTTCAAAATTTGGAAATCAAAGAAGTGTTTTGTTTATATTTATATAATTGTTTATTTTCGTTTTTCTTTTCTGTCGCTTTCACGGTATTATGTCTGGTGAAAACAACAGTGCAATTATTTCTAATTAACCTGAAAAAAGAGATGCTGCTGTAATTGTTCATTCAGAACAAATCAAGCCAGATCTCCAAATCAAATAACATAAATATCGGACAAATTTTTATAACACATATCTATAAAAAACGTAAGTATTGGTTTAAAGATTTAGATTTTGTGGGTTTGTATAAAAATTGTATCCGCGCCTCTAGTTTACTTTCATCAGTGTGGAAGTATATGGAGTTTCTATTATGTTTTAAAACAGTATAATTTCTATTGAACAGTCATCACTCATTACGCGTTAATCCTTAGTAATCAGTGATGAATATTCAATCGTGTACGGCAGTTATGAGTGGTGAGTACTGAAATCATCACTCATTCTGATGAGTGACCAATCATTACTCATCACAACGAGTGATGATTAATTTAACTAATTAAAATAATTTTATCATCACTCGATTGCAAAATGCCCAACTCTGGTCAAACTCAATACACCATACCACAGTAAATGGGGGGGGGGGGTATAAAAATGAGTATGTATTTGGAAAAGAAAACTTGGCGTGCCCGAGAATTTTTTCAGTAATAGTTACTCATTAGTCAATTATTACTAGATTGTAATGCACTTATTGAATAAAAAAAGTAATAGTTTCTATTTATTCTAATCAATTTATTCAATGATTTTAGCATCAATGCACGTATTTACACCAAACACAACAACGAACTCAAAATATAACTCAAAAACTACTTAATAAATTTAAATTGGACTTTCACACATAAATTCATTGTATTTGTAGTCTGTCCTCAGCGTGGTACATTGACCTACGCACAAGGGGGTATTTGACCCGAAATCCTGGCCAAAGTTATTTTTTCACCTTAAAGGGCTCTAGCTGCGTTGTTTTATTTATGTATAACATTTTAACCTTCATACTAAGAATTTGAAGGTTAATAACTTAACAAACTCAATAAAACAGTACAAAATAGGAAAAAAGCAAACTGTATTAAAAATTGTTCTTCACTGCACTACAGCTATTGTAAATTAATTACTATAACAACATTTATCATCAATACCTTTTGTGAATTTATTTCTATCATGTTCTACTTTATAAATTTATAAAATAATATATTGCATGTACTGTTTAAATACGCAGTATTGACAGATTTCCAATTGAACAATACATGTCGTTTCTGAGTTATATGAGATATTATTTTTGGGTCTGTTATGTAGTAAAAAAAAATGTTTTATATTTTTAGACCAGTGGTAGAGGAAGAAAATGAAAGTTTACACCAGTCGATTTGGGTATTGAAACGGTACTTACGCCATTCATGCTATTTTCCGTTCGATGCATTCCTTTTAAGACGTGATAGTAGAGGCAATTAAGAACCTATTTTACCATGTTTATCGCTATAAAATCTATTATTTTTAGTATTATTTTAAAATTGTCTAATATTTATACTTATTGTTTCCATGAAAACTTTCGAAATTTGATCATACTTCAAGCTGAAACGGTCGTTTTTTAGTGGTATAACCCTAATACGCATGTGTTGGACCCGGATTCGCATTCCGCGTAAACACATTTATCGAAAACGCCTAACCAGTTTCTATTCACAAACTTACTATTGTCTCTCCTCAACAAGAATCCATTTTAAACCAGTGAACTGTGTATGCGAGTAGGTACTTTCGATGTATTTTCTTGCCTTGAAGATGAATCCGATTGGCTTCAAGCAACAAATTTCCAAGAAATTCATATACAAGTACAAAGTTTAAGGTTTTTTTCGGATGATTTTTAAGAGTCTAGATTATCGGGGTTGTTTGCTATACGTGATCCAATACGGCAAAATATACGTACAGAACGGCATTTACAACATACAAGATGCATTGAACATAAAATTGTCAATATCTCGATAACCGTAACCATTTGTATATAGCTAAATATGGTTAAATATGTTCTAAATTACCTCTACTATCACGGTATAAAGAAATTGCATGAAATTACATATAAGCCGGTACATCAATTTTTGGATTTTCCTTTACAACGTATAAGAAATAAAATCACAAAAACCGCATCCGCACCTATCCGCAGCAGATTTTCCAGTAGTTTTAATGTCAATTATGTATACTATTATTTGAACCACTTTCAAAAGCTTAATTAAGCTAAACACTAAACTAAAACACTCAAGTTCTGCATAAAACTGTTTTTTTACAACAGCGAATGTCCTCGGCCCAGCAATAAACAAAATTGTGCGTAAATTTTAATAAAAATAATGTCGAATGAAAGTTCATACTTGGTTCTAAAGAATGTATAGGTCACATTTTTCTTTAAAACAAAATTGCAACCGTTTTCAAGAGCGTCAAGTTATGTGCATCTATGTTCAGCCATACTAAAACTTAACTTTTGGCTGGCACCAATACGTGGCGGAGAGCCCAGGTGAAAAAATATTGCCGCCTTTTAATACATCGGTCCTTTACATATCCCAGAAACTGGTTTACTTTTTGGAATTTAACAATTTAGAAATTTGATTTATGGCCAACTTTTTGGGTCAAATACCCCAATGTGCTACGTTGCGAAAGCCGACGTAAAATATATAAATAACAAAATCATCAAAAAATAAAATAATAACTAGTTAGGTAGTTTGACTTACATCGCGACAAAGCATATAAATAGGGTAATTAGTTTTTGCACGGTAAGCATATTACACTTAGCACGTAGTTATCCGAGTTAAAAACATTTTATTACCCTTAGAAAAGCCGTCATAAAACCAATCATGTTTTGTTAGGAACTATAACCAAGTCCCATGAATATTGCCGTGTAATGCTTAATCATCCTCGGTAATATATATTATTCATATTAGTGCTAAATACTTAATAAATGATTTTTAATACTATTACTAAAAGTGAGTGTTTATTTTGTGAGAACCGAGTTTACGGCCTATCATATACATGCTATATAATAATGGCCTATTGTGACCTCCGTAGGTTTGGCAACACCGCTGGAGTTATCAGCGACACATCAGTTTCCGTTCATATATAAATTGCGGAGGTCACTTCGTACCCTTTGTGTACCTTATATATGACACACTAAAAAATCAAAAATCGTTTCCCCTCTTTTGATGCTCCCGTAGCGAAAGTTCCCCTCATTAAAAATATGCAATCAGATCAATAATATATTATCTGGAACACCCGGAGCCTAGGTAGCCTTCTCTATATCCCGGAGGTGACAACTTAACACGTATACATATATTTTATATATATATATATATATATATATACATATATTTTATATATATATATATATTTATATATATATATATATATATTCATATATATATATTAAAAAACACACAACTTTTTCACAAAAATTGTTTATTATTCTTGGGTATAGAGGCTTTTTATAACAAACAATTTTTTACACGTTCACAAAATCTTACGATAAGACAAACATATTAAAAACTATTTTCTTGCTATCTGACGTTTCGACGCTATTTGCGCCTTGGTCACAGATATACTAGATATACTAGCGTCGAAACGTCAGATAGCAAGAAAATAGTTTTTAATATGTTTGTCGTTAATATGTTATCGTAAGATTTTGTGAACGTGTAAGAAATTGTTTGTTATAAAAAGCCTCTATACCCAAGAATAATAAACAATTTTTGTGAAAAAGTTGTGTGTTTTTTAAAATATTGACAAGGCTAACTAATTTATTTAATTAAATACTATATATATATATATATATATATATATATATATATATATATATATCGGAAAACTTAGTGGGAATTCAGTCAAAAAACGTTTTTTCTTTTTTTTATTTTTTATTCCATATACCAATATTTCGGACTAATTTTAGTCCTTCCTCAGGGTTCTAAAATGTTTAATAATATATTAAAATTATATATAACTACCTATAACTAACACAAACCGGAGAAACTTAGATAATAAATGTAAAAATTATGAGAGATGTCATAAAACAAAGTTGGAAAAGTTTATAAACAATAAAAGGCCTACGTTAAAAAGTATAAGTATGAAACTAGACACTAAAAAATAACCTAAATAGGAATTAAATGACATGAATGACATGTATCGTGTCACAATTCGTTTATATTTGTAGGATGGATGTCTTTAAATTTAAGGGGATAACTATAAATTTCGCTTAGATTACTAATGTCAGTTTTTTTGTTCATCGTACAACGGTTATCATTTATATAATACATTTCCAGAAAAGAGCGCTTGAAAAATTTTTTTTCACTGTCTAGAACTTCTATATTTTGATAATCCATATTATGTCCGAGAGAGTTAACATGGGAAGCTAAAGCACAAGCGTTTGGTTTAATTCTTGAATCGCTTTTGTGTTGTGTAATTCTTCTCTTTATGTGTTGAGAAGTCTGTCCAATATATTCCTTTGAACAGACACTACATGGAATTTTGTAGATGACATCAGAACGCAACTCTAGCGGTAATGGATCCTTCACTTTTGAGAACAATGACCCTAATCTCTTCAGTGTTCTACGACCAAATGATAAATTTTGATCCTTGAATATCTTGATAAGATTTGGAGTGAGTCCTGCGATGTAAGGTAATACTTTAAATTTAGTTGAACCAGTTCTTCTTGTTATCTCATTATTTGTTGGTGTCCGACTACTAAAAAGTAGCTTCCTAATAAGAGCTTTTGAATAAGAATTTTCTTGTAAAATATTTCCAAATTTGTGCAGGTTTTTGTTTACAAGGGAAGGATGAACAATTTTTGAAATTCTTTGCTTTTGAGCTAAAATAAAGTTCTTCTTGATGTTCATTGGATGGTAAGAATGAAAATTAATGTATCGTCCAGAACTGGTGGGTTTTTGATACCAGTCAAGAATTATTTTATTATCTTGATGTCTGATAACCCTGGTGTCAAGGAAAGGGACAGAAAAGTTAGATTCTTTTTCTACGGTGAATTTCAGTCTTGAATGGTGGGAATTGAAAATGTTCAAAATCTCATCTTCTTTGTTCTCTGGTACAGCACAAATTAAATCATCAACGAATTTCTTAATGAAAGGAAGCTTGAAAGTAATTTAGGTATCTGCGTATCCAACAAAGTGTCCATTATTATATGAGCGAGTATTGGACTCAAATTCGATCCCATTGGACATCCAAAAATTTGATTGTAAATTTGGTTATCATATTGAAAATAGCTAGAGGCAGAAATGAAATCCAGTAATTCTAAGAATATCCTGAGAGAAATTGAGCAATTTTGAGCAATATTGTTCCATCTGTCACTTACGTTACTTTTGACCAAGTCTAAAGGTATGTTACTATATAATGAAACCACATCCAAACTAATTAACACATAACCATCCGCCAAAACCATATTTTGCATACATTCTGCAAAATGAAAACTATCTCGTACATAGTATTCGTTTTCATGTAGACATGTAGATGTAAGTAGTCTTGCAATGTATTTGGATAAGCCTTCCGTGGGTGAGTTATTTGAAGCAACAATAGGACGTAAAGGTACTTCAGTCTTATGTATTTTTGGAAGTCCATAAAAACGAGGAGCTACCGCTTTATAAGTTGTAAGTTTTTTTGCTGTAGATTCATCAATTTCGTGGCATTCTATCAGTTTTTTTACCCGACTATTATTTTTATTTTGTATAGTTATAGTAGGATCCCTTTTTATTTTCTTATAATTTTCGTTGTCATTAATTATATCCAATACTTTATTATGGTATTCATCTCTGTCCATTGCTACTGTGACATTACCTTTATCAGCTCTCATTATTAGTAGATTTGGATTGCTTTTAAAAAAAACTTCGTATCTTTAACCAATTTTTCTGAAGGTTGTTTACAATTTTTGTTAGTATGTAGAAAATTAGTTATGATGTTGGTACCCATTGATCTATATAAATTTTGTGTTGCTACTTCAAAATCACTGATAATAAGTTCGAAGTCTGCCAGAAGATTTTGAATCCGAATGTCCTTATATCCTACTGGTATACTGAATTTGGGTCCCAATGCCAAGAAATTTTGAATGTCTGATGGAATGACAGTTCTGCTTATATTCTTGAACCAAGCAATATTAGATTTCAAGTTTACACAATTTGGTGACAGCAATCTATTGAATTTTAATATGTTGCTTGTTTTAATTTCGTTGAAAAGTTTTCCATAGGTATTTGACAATCTGTGCAGATACTCGTTGATAATGTCTGATGGTATCATATAAAAGAGAGAGTCGGTCACTTGCCTGAGTTCACGTTCAAGTTTGCTGATAGTGCTGATAGTTATACTGATCTCTATATTGATAATTTTAGCTTTTATACTTTTGTTGAAGTTGTCGATATGTTGACATATTGGTCCTACATCAGTCTCTATTAAATTTAATAGGTTCTTGATATTATGTGCTATGTGATTTGGTGTGACACGATTGCGGCGGCATTGTAGAAGAAAAATTCTTCTGTTTCTAAAAGATGCTAGCTTTTTGTTGATACACGCCATCCTTTTCATGTTAATAACTGCTTCCTTACCATAAATAGTTTTTATTTCCTGGTAAAATCCCATACCGTTTTTAATTTGATAATTTAATGACTGTATGTTGTTATTATATCGGAAAACTTAGTGAGAATTCAGTCAAAAAAACGTTTTTTCTTTTTTATATTTTTTATTCCATATACCAATATTTCGGACTAATTTTAGTCCTTCCTCAGGGTTCTAAAATGTTTAATAATATATTAAAATTATATATAACTACCTATAACTAACACAAACCGGAGAAACTTAGATAATAAATGTAAAAATTATGAGAGATGTCATAAAACAAAGTTGGAAAAGTTTATAAACAATAAAAGGCCTACGTTAAAAAGTATAAGTATGAAACTAGACACTAAAAAATAACCTAAATAGGAATTAAATGACATGAATGACATGTATCGTGTCACAATTCGGGGTTTATATTTGTAGGATGGATGTCTTTAAATTTAAGGAGATAACTATAAATTTCGCTTAGATTACTAATGTCAGTTTTTTTGTTCATCGTACAACGGTTATCATTTATATAATACATTTCCAGAAAAGAGCGCTTGAAAAAAAGAATACAGCCTCTAGCCAAGTCCCCCAACGTGTAAGGACGGGTTGGGGCGGTAGAGGAATGTTCGGGCATACTTCTTTGTACAGTGATACCCGGTATGGAGATTTTAATAGAATTTTTTTAAATGGGTATTTACATCAGGGAAACATTTACGAATGAATTCGGAAACGCGATGTAATGCGTGGGCAAAACATGTTACGTTCAACATATTGGGAAATTCTTGCTTTAATAATTTCCCCGTCGTTACCATTACGCTAGCTGCGTCTGAAACAAATAGCAATAATTTGGAAACATTACCGTTATAAACTCAGTCGAGTCAATTTTTTACTAATTCATATAATTTTTCGGCTTTAACTGTTTCATTAAATGTGGTGGAAACCAAATACTAAAATCAATATATGTATTGTTAGAATTATATTTGCGTTTGGAAGAGCCGCTGCCGGTCAGAAGGCGCCATTACTCGACGGGAGAAGTGGGGACGCGTTCCCGCTTTGGACGACTCTCGCCCGTATAGGCCGTGTCGCAGTCAGTCGAGTTGCAGTGCCCTTCATGCTCGGATGTGCAAGCCGCTCTCATGTATTTTTCTTAAGTTTCTAATATCAGGAGAGGGATCGTATTCGCGTGCAGGATCCAAGAACAAAGAAGCGACTGGAAATGTCGACCCTCGCTGCCTGACGGAAGTATTTGAGATCATATTATGGAGATTATGATATTACGGATAAGGAATTATTTGTTTTCGAAATATTAGTGATGCTTAAGGGGGATCGTATGGTTTTGGTGAGTCATAACTTGTTGAGAGAATTATTTGCACTGGAAAATCATGTAAGTACAGGTGTGCATAATTGCAATTTACAAACCTAATGTCAATTTTCGATATGACTTAATGTGTTGTTGTTTCTTTTTGTTTATGCCGAGAGAATTGCACACTGGCTGAGGTCAATGGATGTCAGATGAGTGTTTAATGTGCCGCACTACCTTAATTTGCCAGGATGGTCGAGACTCGAGCTGCTTGTGACTTCTGCTGGTATTTGGTTCTACACCGCTCAGAGGCGTGATGAAGAGATGGAATGTTCTTTAATATTGAAAATGTATGCAACGATGTTATGCATCGAAGGTTGGTGAATGGAGAAGGAGTAAGATAAAAACAAATATTCTTTTTAAGGTTTTTGATTGATAAATCATAGATGCAATATCGAAACGTCTGAATGGTTTGTGTTTTATAATTTAATAATTGATTGCTTTACGTAATGAGTTTAGGTAATCACTGAAAAATTTAAAAGTGATTGCACTTGGTGTTTTAATGATGAAAATTTGAAAATGCAAAATATCGTGTATTATGATTTCTTATTTATTCCATGACTGAAAATAGGAATTGTTTAAGAAATGAAAGTACTTTTACTACGTGTATTGTAATTCGTGTAATTGAGGGGCTTGCGCTTGTATTTCATATTTGGAAATATGATGGTACTTTTGTCTAGCGTATTATAAACTGAAAAAATTAAAATCTTATGTATTATAATTTCATGGTGCAAATATGAAATATTGTTGTAGGTTGTGTTGGTAAACGAATTTAATAATCCGTTTTCCAATTTAACATATGAAAGTGTTTGATAATGTGTAATGTGATACTTAATGTGTGTATGATAATTAGGAATTGAAATTGATCAGCTTTTGTGTATTTGAAGTTTAGAATTTTAAAGTTTTTGAGATGAAAGATTTTGTATAATATGAATTGAAAATTGAAAGTTAATGTGTGTCATGAATAATAATTAGAGAATTGAAATTTATTAGCCTTTTGTAAGATTACAATTTTGTGTAATATTATTTGAAACTTGAAAGTTAATGTTTGTCGTGAATCCTAATTAGGACTTGAAATTTATTAACTTTGTGTAACTGAATTTTGGGAATTTAAAGTTTACAATCTTTTGTAATAGGATTTGAAAATTGAGAGTTAATGTTAATCGTAAATAATAATATTAGAGAATTGAAATTATTAGCTTTGTCTAACTGAATTTGAGAATTTAAAAAAAAAAAAAGTTAAAAGTTAAAAAATGTTTACGGTTTTGTAAAATATGATTTGAAAATTGTAAGTTAATATTCATCGTAAATCATAACTAGAGAATTAAAATTTATTAACTTTGTGTATCTGAATCTGAGAATTTAAAGTTTGTGCTTTTGGGCATAATAATCAGACACTTATAAGTTACTGTACTTCGTGTGTTAAAGTTAGAGGATTGAAAGTTATTATATTTTGTGGTTCACAATTTAAGAATCGAAAAGTATGTGTACTACGTGTGAACTGAAAGTTAGCATGTTTGCTGTTTTATAATTTAAGTATCGGAAAGTTTATACACATCATGTTGTCATAATTTAAGAACTAAAAGTTATCAATGTTTTGTGTTTCACAATTTATGAATCGTGAGTTTATGTTCTTCAGGTATTATAATTTGAAAACGGAAACTCTTTATGTTTTGTCTATTATAATTTGAGCATTGAAAGTTATGAATGTTATGTGTTTCATAATTTATGAATTGTCTGTTCATATTCTTCAGGCATCATAATTTGAGAATGGAAACTGTTTATGTTTTGTCTATCATAATCTGAGTATTGAAAGTTATCAATGTTATGTGTTTCATAATTTATGAATTGTCCGTTCATATTCTTCAAGCATCATAATTTGAGAATGGAAACTCTTTATGTTTTGTCTATCATAATCTGAGTATTGAAAGTTATCAATGTTATGTGTTTCATAATTTATGAACTGTCTGTTCATATTCTTCAGGTATTATAATTAGAGAACGAAAACCCCTTATGTTTTGGGTACCATAATTTTTGAAATGAATTAAAATTTGTGTAATATAAATTGAGGTTGAAATACCGTATTCCACGTACTACGTAACGTAATTCGAGAACTGTAAGTTTATGCTTCTGGAGTATCATAATAGCAGCCTTTTCAAGTTCTTAATTTTTACGAAAGATAAGAAAGATAATGCGTTTCGTGTAGCATGTTAAGAAAATTGAACGTTGTCACGAAGTACAAGAGTTCTTATAGTTTGTGTGTCCCAATGAAAAGGAGTGGAACATTTTTGCGCTTTGCATTTATTTAATTGTTAATTGTGAGTTGGCCCTTTGGTACTAGCATTGTTATGAGACCTATCATATGTGGCCGTCAAATTGAAATGAGCAGTAAATTGATGCTATCGAATCAAGAATTAAATTAAGCAAAGCGTAAAACACGATGCTATTGCAATTGCTATAATTACACAATTGATTTAATGTTATTTTCCAAGGGTTGCCGTAAAACAGTGGTGTGCAAACACTGTACCGTGGCACAGTAGTTGCAGAACGATGCTATAAGACTGCCGTAAGAGGGGGACGATTTGCTAGGAGCAGGTTGCGGAGAACTGCTGGGAGCAGTTTGCGGAGACCTGCCAAGAGAAGGTTGCGGAGAACTGCTAGGCGCAGTTTGCGGAGAACTGCTAGGAGAAGGTTGCAGAGCGCTGCCGTAAACCAACACAGATAATTATTTATTATTATTATTTATTCCATCGGATTTGATTTATGTGCTTGGTCTCTGTCCCTTGAGTGGTTGAGCCAGTGGTGGCTGCGGTCTCACTATTGTAAAAAAAAGAAAATAAAAGAATTTAGAAATTATTTATGTGTCTGGTCTCTGTCCCGTCAGTGGTTGAGCCAGGTGGCAACCGTGGTTTCCACATGCTTTTGTTTTTGCTCGTTAATTTGTCTGGTCTCTGTCCCGTTAGCGGTTGAGCCAGGTGGTAACCGAGGTTTCCACATGTTTTTGTTCGTGTACTTTAATTTGTCTGGTCTCTGTCCCGTCAGTGGTTGAGCCAGGTGGCAACCGAGGTTTCCACATGCTTTTGTTTTTGCACGTTAATTTGTCTGGTCTCTGTCCCGTTAGCGGTTGAGCCAGGTGGCAACCGAGGTTTCCACATGCTTTTGTTTTTGCACGTAAATTTGTCTGGTCTCTGTCCCGTTAGCGGTTGAGCCAGGTGGTAACCGAGGTTTCCACATGTTTTTGTTCGTGTACTTTAATTTGTCTGGTCTCTGTCCCGTCAGTGGTTGAGCCAGGTGGCAACCGAGGTTTCCACATGCTTTTGTTTTTGCACGTTAATTTGTCTGGTCTCTGTCCCGTTAGCGGTTGAGCCAGGTGGTAACCGAGGTTTCCACATGTTTTTGTTCGTGTACTTTAATTTGTCTGGTCTCTGTCCCGTCAGTGGTTGAGCCAGGTGGTAACCGAGGTTTCCACATGCTTTTGTTTTTGCACGTTAATTTGTCTGGTCTCTGTCCCGTTAGCGGTTGAGCCAGGTGGTAACCGAGGTTTCCACATGTTTTATTCGTGTGCGTTAATTTGTCTGGTCTCTGTCCCGTTAGCGGTTGAGCCAGGTGGTAACCGAGGTTTCCACATGTTTTTATTCGTGTGCGTTAATTTGTCTGGTCTCTGTCCCGTTAGCGGTTGAGCCAGGTGGTAACAGAGATTTCCACATGTTTTTGTTCGTGTACTTTAATTTGTCTGGTCTCTGTCCTGTCAGTGGTTGAGCCAGGTGGCAACCGAGGTTTCCACATGCTTTTGTTTTTGCACGTTAATTTGTCTGGTCTCTGTCCCGTTAGCGGTTGAGCCAGGTGGTAACCGAGGTTTCCACATGTTTTATTCGTGTGCGTTAATTTGTCTGGTCTCTGTCCCGTTAGCGGTTGAGCCAGGTGGTAACCGAGGTTTCCACATGTTTTATTCGTGTGCGTTAATTTGTCTGGTCTCTGTCCCGTTAGCGGTTGAGCCAGGTGGTAACCGAGGTTTCCACATGTTTTTATTCGTGTGCGTTAATTTGTCTGGTCTCTGTCCCGTTAGCGGTTGAGCCAGGTGGTAACCGAGGTTTCCACATGTTTTATTCGTGTGCGTTAATTTGTCTGGTCTCTGTCCCGTTAGCGGTTGAGCCAGGTGGTAACCGAGGTTTCCACATGTTTTATTCGTGTGCGTTAATTTGTCTGGTCTCTGTCCCGTTAGCGGTTGAGCCAGGTGGTAACCGAGGTTTCCACATGTTTTTATTCGTGTGCGTTAATTTGTCTGGTCTCTGTCCCGTTAGCGGTTGAGCCAGGTGGCAACCGAGGTTTCCACATGTTTTTGTTCGTGTACGTTAATTTGTCTGGTCTCTGTCCCGTTAGCGGTTGAGCCAGGTGGTAACCGAGGTTTCCACATGTTTTTGTTTGTGTACGTTAATTTGTCTGGTCTCTGTCCCGCTAGCGGTTGAGCCAGGTGGCAACCGAGGTTTCCACATGCTTTTGTTTTTGAATGTTAAGTTATCTGGTCTCTGTACCGTTAGCGGTTGAGCCAGGTGGTAACCCGGGTAACCGAGGTTTCCACATGTTTTTGTTTTTGAATATTAGGTTATCTGGTCTCTGCCCAGTTAGTGGTCGAGCCAGGGGGTGACTGAGTTGTCCACAATGCGGACTAGAGTGCCGAGAGCGTCTCTAACGTCAGGTGGGCCGTGTTAGAATTATATTTGCGTTTGGAAGAGCCGCTGCCGGTCAGAAGGCGCCATTACTCGACGGGAGAAGTGGGGACGCGTTCCCGCTTTGGACGACTCTCGCCCGTATAGGCCGTGTCGCAGTCAGTCGAGTTGCAGTGCCCTTCATGCTCGGATGTGCAAGCCGCTCGAATGTATTTTTCTTAAGTTTCTAATAGTATTTATAGTTAATAATAAAACCCGTGGACCACAAACGTCTTCCTACAATAATCTTCGGTCAAGATACTCTCTCCGTCCCTACTGCAATACTACGAATTGCAACGTAGAAAATGAGAAATAGAGGGGAGCGAGCGCGGAGCATGTCTGACTGGTCTGACGAACGGTACCCCCTATGCGGTACCCGCCTATGTGCGTTTATTGCCATTATTCCCGCCGCTCTCTAATTATTACGTCTCCCAGTCGAATTCCCATTTCTCAGCAACTTAACTATTAACGGACGACAGTTACTCCTTTTACATATATATATATAATATATATATATATATATATATATATATATATATATATATATATATATATATATATATATATATATATATATATATGTAAAAAGTTTTCAGTCATCTCGTGTAGAAAATAAACTTTATTTGCAAATAAAGTTTATTTTCTACACGAGATGACCGAAAACTTTTTACATATACATAACGATCGTGAAAATCTAAAGTTAAATATATATATATATATATATATATATATATATATATATAATTTGATAATTTAATGACTGTATGTTGTTATTATATCGGAAAACTTAGTGGGAATTCAGTCAAAAAACGTTTTTTCTTTTTTATATTTTTTATTCCATATACCAATATTTCGGACTAATTTTAGTCCTTCCTCAGGGTTCTAAAATGTTTAATAATATATTAAAATTATATATAACTACCTATAACTAACACAAACCGGAGAAACTTAGATAATAAATGTAAAAATTATGAGAGATGTCATAAAACAAAGTTGGAAAAGTTTATAAACAATAAAAGGCCTACGTTAAAAAGTATAAGTATGAAACTAGACACTAAAAAATAACCTAAATAGGAATTAAATGACATGAATGACATGTATCGTGTCACAATTCGACAATATTTTGATAATCCATATTATGTCCGAGAGAGTTAACATGGGAAGCTAAAGCACAAGCGTTTGGTTTAATTCTTTAATCGCTTTTGTGTTGTGTAATTCTTCTCTTTATGTGTTGAGAATATAATAACAACATACAGTCATTAAATTATCAAATTAAAAACGGTATGGGATTTTACCAGGAAATAAAAACTATTTATGGTAAGGAAGCAGTTATTAACATGAAAAGGATGGCGTGTATCAACAAAAAGCTAGCATCTTTTAGAAACAGAAGAATTTTTCTTCTACAATGCCGCCGCAATCGTGTCACACCAAATCACATAGCACATAATATCAAGAACCTATTAAATTTAATAGAGACTGATGTAGGACCAATATGTCAACATATCGACAACTTCAACAAAAGTATAAAAGCTAAAATTATCAATATAGAGATCAGTATAACTATCAGCACTATCAGCAAACTTGAACGTGAACTCAGGCAAGTGACCGACTCTCTCTTTTATATGATACCATCAGACATTATCAACGAGTATCTGCACAGATTGTCAAATACCTATGGAAAACTTTTCAACGAAATTAAAACAAGCAACATATTAAAATTCAATAGATTGCTGTCAACAAATTGTGTAAACTTGAAATCTAATATTGCTTGGTTCAAGAATATAAGCAGAACTGTCATTCCATCAGACATTCAAAATTTCTTGGCATTGGGACCCAAATTCAGTATACCAGTAGGATATAATGACATTCGGATTCAAAATCTTCTGGCAGACTTCGAACTTATTATCAGTGATTTTGAAGTAGCAACACAAAATTTATATAGATCAATGGGTACCAACATCATAACTAATTTTCTACATACTAACAAAAATTGTAAACAACCTTCAGAAAAATTGGTTAAAGATACGAAGTTTTTTTCAAAAAGCAATCCAAATCTACTAATAATGAGAGCTGATAAAGGTAATGTCACAGTAGCAATGGACAGAGATGAATACCATAATAAAGTATTGGATATAATTAATGACAACGAAAATTATAAGAAAATAAAAAGGGATCCTACTATAACTATACAAAATAAAAATAATAGTTGGGTAAAAAAACTGAAACAATGCCACGAAATTGATGAATCTACAGCAAAAAAACTTACAACTTATAAAGCGGTAGCTCCTCGTTTTTATGGACTTCCAAAAATACATAAGACTGAAGTACCTTTACGTCCTATTGTTGCTTCAAATAACTCACCCACGGAAGGCTTATCCAAATACATTGCAAGACTACTTACATCTACATGTCTACATAAAAACGAATACTATGTACGAGATAGTTTTCATTTTGCAGAATGTATGCAAAATATGGTTTTGCCGGATGGTTATGTGTTAATTAGTTTGGATGTGGTTTCATTATATAATAACATACCTTTAGACTTGGTCAAAAGTAACGTAAGTGACAGATGGAACAATATTGCTCAAAATTGCTCAATTTCTCTCAGGATGTTCTTAGAATTACTGGATTTCATTTTTGCCTCTAGCTATTTTCAATATGATAACCAAATTTACAATCAAATTTTTGGATGTCCAATGGGATCGAATTTGAGTCCAATACTCGCTCATATAATAATGGACACTTTGTTGGATACGCAGATACCTAAATTAACTTTCAAGCTTCCTTTCATTAAGAAATTCGTTGATGATTTAATTTGTGCTGTACCAGAGAACAAAGAAGATGAGATTTTGAACATTTTCAATTCCCACCATTCAAGACTGAAATTCACCGTAGAAAAAGAATCTAACTTTTCTGTCCCTTTCCTTGACACCAGGGTTATCAGACATCAAGATAATAAAATAATTCTTGACTGGTATCAAAAACCCACCAGTTCTGGACTATACATATATTTTCATTCTTACCATCCAATGAACATCAAGAAGAACTTTATTTTAGCTCAAAAGCAAAGAATTTCAAAAATTGTTCATCCTTCCCTTGTAAACAAAAACCTGCACAAATTTGGAAATATTTTACAAGAAAATTCTTATCCAAAAGCTCTTATTAGGAAGCTACTTTTTAGTAGTCGGACACCAACAAATAATGAGATAACAAGAAGAACTGGTTCAACTAAATTTAAAGTATTACCTTACATCGCAGGACTCACTCCAAATCTTATCAAAATATTCAAGGATCAAAATTTATCATTTGGTCGTAGAACACTGAAGAGATTAGAGTCATTGTTCTCAAAAGTAAAGGATCCATTGTCACGTCCATATTTTGCAGAGTAGCCGAGGTATATTTTTGTTTTGTTTTATTGTTGGAATATGCTGTTAAATTAGATATTTTTAGTCGGTTGCTTTTGTTTATATTTCTGAATAGGTTGGAGACCGTACTGACTGGTGGGGTTCTGTTTTGGTGAGTTTGGTATGGTTCCACTTTTGACTCTTGGATGGCGCCTGGTGTAATTTTATTTTATATTTACTTATTTTAATAAGTTTAGTTTTGTTAATTTTTCAACTATAATTTGCAGTCGGTTCGATCTACAGGTCCTCAAATAGCTCTAGTATTATTTTCATTTTTTTCCTCGCTCTTATTCCTTCAGAATTAAAGATATAAAATATATTATTTGAACGTTTCGATTTTGAATCTTGTTCTAGAATATTCTACACGGGAACTAGTTTTTATTGAGGAAAATGTTTATAAATTTAACCCCTTGCCCATTATCGGTCTCTTTTCCGTTCCAATTTCAAGAAGTGAACAACGAATTTACGTTAGCAGAGTTAGTGTCGCGTTTGGTTAGAGGTAGTTTTGATTTTTGGTTGAATATTTGGAATTTAGTAATCAAACTCCTCACCTTTATTGGGATCTGTCACCATTCGTTTTACACTACGCGTGTTTAATTGAACTATTGTTGGAGTTCACCACGCACGGCTTTTTGCCGGTTTTGAAAACTCTCCTAACGCAACTTTACAAGCCGTTTAAAAACTGAAGGTAGGCCTCTTTTAATTTTTATACTTTTTGGATCCGAACTGATTGCAAATTTGGGTATTTATCTAGGCTTTTCTCGTACGGGGACCGGTTGTAATTGACTGTAACTGTGGCTGGGTTAAGATCTATTGCGTCATAAGCTTCGTACACGTGGCGTACCTATTGGAACAGCATACCTACGTCCAGGATTTCACTAATTACACCCAGAAAACCAGACCAACCATCTAAAGAGTCAATTGGTTTTTTTTTTCTGCAAGAACCAACCACCGGTCAACCACGTGTCTTCGACCTTCGAGGAAAGGAATGTGCAGCAGCTTCCGTTTTTGGAAAAGAAGATAATACAGGTTAGCTTCGACAGAACTTTTGTATTTGTGAAAACAGAACGCCGTAATTTTGATTTTATGTATCTACGTCTATTTTTTTTTGCCTTTATTAGTCACGTTTTTTTATCAGCAATTCATTAAATTTTTCTTTTGTATTGTACGGAATATAGAACCAGTAATTATACCATACTGGTATATTAATTACTATTCTGACTAGGCCTAATCAGCAACGGTTTTTATTATTCCCTTAATAAATATTTAATTATTTTTTTTGTGGTTGTTTAAGACACCAAAGTTTGTCGTATTTAATATCTTTTTACCTCATCATCTCATACTTTATTAAATTATTTTAATCCGTGTTCATAAAGGATAAGGAGGTCTAACGCTGTTTGATAAATAGTAATTTATTCAAGTTTTATTATTATTTTTTTTTGCATTAATATTCCATCTTTGATACATTTTCTTTTTATTTGTTTTGTATCGGGGTTACGCTGCAAAGGTTTTTTTATTATTGTATTTACTTATTCATATTACATGGTATTTATTATATGAGAAATATTTCTATCTTGGATATTATATTACATATTTATTTTTGGTGCCATTGCCGTACCTATATTTTTTTTTCTCTTCGTTGATTGTTTAGATTATTTAATTCTTTCCATTTAATCCAGTTGTTAGTGTTGGCAACTTTACTAATTGAAATTTATTGTAGATTTTTTTTTTTGTATAGTTACCTTTTGGTATTTTGACCTTGTTGTCAATAAATTGTCGAACTCGAACTACGATTGTGCTTTTTCTAATTTAATAATTTCCTACCGTTTCCCATATACCTTTATAGATATATTTTTTTGTCATCGTGTTCGTAATTACACCGACGCCCACACCTTTTAAATTACGTGGCGCTCATTTTTTTATTGTACCCATCCCGTCTTCACTGAGCTGGCAGGGAGGTTTAAGGCGTCGACCAAGGTAGGTGATTTTGGATTGGAGTTTTTTTTTTTGAGCATCACAAGTGGCGCCCAACGTGGGGCCAGAAGTTGGAAGGAGGCTTGGAGGATTATTTGGAGAAAGTTTTTGGAGTTGGATTTTCTATTTTTTTTGTTCGTTTTGCGATGTCGGTTCCAATCAGGAACGAGCCGTTGGAAATGGCCGGTGTCGAGTGTGTAGAGCTGTGGGTGCGGAGTGGGGAGTATCAACCCTTGCGTCGACCCCATGTAATGCCAGATCACCATAAACCTCCACCTGGGCCCGGTGAGGGTGATGATGGTCTATTGAACCATTCTAGGTTAAGAGTTGGTGCGAACGAGTGGTTGCCTAGCAGCTCTGGACCTCCAGTGAACACGGTCCAGAACCGGTTGTATAGGATTAGGATGTCCAAGGCTGGTTCTACCCGGACCATGGCAGATGATTAGGTTCGAGAAGTTTGTGTTGCCCTGTGGTTCCGGGCATAGAATAGGACTACCGTAAAATCGGCGTTGGGTAAGAACCCCATGAACGAGACGGCCTTATCCAGAACGTTGTCATCGCTCCGTGGAGTCAGTTCAGTAGAGAATCCTCTATCCTTAAAATCCTTATGTATATTTATTTCTTTATGATTTGCGTAACTATCTTTAATTTCTTTTTAGTCTTCATTCGAGTTCGACCTTTTTATTGTACATTTTGTTATTATAATTGTTCATAACTTAAATTTTGTCTCGTAAACTTATAGTTTACATTTAACTTGGGGGGGACTTGTCACGTCCATATTTTGCAGAGTAGCCGAGGTATATTTTTGTTTTGTTTTATTGTTGGAATATGCTGTTAAATTAGATATTTTTAGTCGGTTGCTTTTGTTTATATTTCTGAATAGGTTGGAGACCGTACTGACTGGTGGGGTTCTGTTTTGGTGAGTTTGGTATGGTTCCACTTTTGACTCTTGGATGGCGCCTGGTGTAATTTTATTTTATATTTACTTATTTTAATAAGTTTAGTTTTGTTAATTTTTCAACTATAATTTGCAGTCGGTTCGATCTACAGGTCCTCAAATAGCTCTAGTATTATTTTCATTTTTTTCCTCGCTCTTATTCCTTCAGAATTAAAGATATAAAATATATTATTTGAACGTTTCGATTTTGAATCTCGTTCTAGAATATTCTACACGGGAACTAGTTTTTATTGAGGAAAATGTTTATAAATTTAACCCCTTGCCCATTATCGGTCTCTTTTCCGTTCCAATTTCAAGAAGTGAACAACGAATTTACGTTAGCAGAGTTAGTGTCGCGTTTGGTTAGAGGTAGTTTTGATTTTTGGTTGAATATTTGGAATTTAGTAATCAAACTCCTCACCTTTATTGGGATCTGTCACCATTCGTTTTACACTACGCGTGTTTAATTGAACTATTGTTGGAGTTCACCACGCACGGCTTTTTGCCGGTTTTGAAAACTCTCCTAACGCAACTTTACAAGCCGTTTAAAAACTGAAGGTAGGCCTCTTTTAATTTTTATACTTTTTGGATCCGAACTGATTGCAAATTTGGGTATTTATCTAGGCTTTTCTCGTACGGGGACCGGTTGTAATTGACTGTAACTGTGGCTGGGTTAAGATCTATTGCGTCATAAGCTTCGTACACGTGGCGTACCTATTGGAACAGCATACCTACGTCCAGGATTTCACTAATTACACCCAGAAAACCAGACCAACCATCTAAAGAGTCAATTGGTTTTTTTTTTCTGCAAGAACCAACCACCGGTCAACCACGTGTCTTCGACCTTCGAGGAAAGGAATGTGCAGCAGCTTCCGTTTTTGGAAAAGAAGATAATACAGGTTAGCTTCGACAGAACTTTTGTATTTGTGAAAACAGAACGCCGTAATTTTGATTTTATGTATCTACGTCTATTTTTTTTTTGCCTTTATTAGTCACGTTTTTTTATCAGCAATTCATTAAATTTTTCTTTTGTATTGTACGGAATATAGAACCAGTAATTATACCATACTGGTATATTAATTACTATTCTGACTAGGCCTAATCAGCAACGGTTTTTATTATTCCCTTAATAAATATTTAATTATTTTTTTTGTGGTTGTTTAAGACACCAAAGTTTGTCGTATTTAATATCTTTTTACCTCATCATCTCATACTTTATTAAATTATTTTAATCCGTGTCCATAAAGGATAAGGAGGTCTAACGCTGTTTGATAAATAGTAATTTATTCAAGTTTTATTATTATTTTTTTTTTGCATTAATATTCCATCTTTGATACATTTTCTTTTTATTTGTTTTGTATCGGGGTTACTCTGCAAAGGTTTTTTTATTATTGTATTTACTTATTCATATTACATGGTATTTATTATATGAGAAATATTTCTATCTTGGATATTATATTACATATTTATTTTTGGTGCCATTGCCGTACCTATATTTTTTTTTCTCTTCGTTGATTGTTTAGATTATTTAATTCTTTCCATTTAATCCAGTTGTTAGTGTTGGCAACTTTACTAATTGAAATTTATTGTAGATTTTTTTTTGTATAGTTACCTTTTGGTATTTTGACCTTGTTGTCAATAAATTGTCGAACTCGAACTACGATTGTGCTTTTTCTAATTTAATAATTTCCTACCGTTTCCCATATACCTTTATAGATATATTTTTTTGTCATCGTGTTCGTAATTACACCGACGCCCACACCTTTTAAATTACGTGGCGCTCATTTTTTTATTGTACCCATCCCGTCTTCACTGAGCTGGCAGGGAGGTTTAAGGCGTCGACCAAGGTAGGTGATTTTGGATTGGAGTTTTTTTTTTGGAGCATCACACCATTACCGCTAGAGTTGCGTTCTGATGTCATCTACAAAATTCCATGTAGTGTCTGTCCAAAGGAATATATTGGACAGACTTCTCAACACATAAAGAGAAGAATTACACAACACAAAAGCGATTCAAGAATTAAACCAAACGCTTGTGTTTTAGCTTCCCATGTTAACTCTCTCGGACATAATATGGATTATCAAAATATAGAAGTTCTAGACAGTGAAAAAAATTTTTCCAAGCACTGTTTTCTGGAAATGTATTATATAAATGATAACCGTTGTACGATGAACAAAAAAAACTGACATTAGTAATCTAAGCGAAATTTATAGTTATCTCCTTAAATTTAAAGACATCCATCCTACAAATATAAACGAATTGTGACACGATACATGTCATTCATGTCATTTAATTCCTATTTAGGTTATTTTTTAGTGTCTAGTTTCATACTTATACTTTTTAACGTAGGCCTTTTATTGTTTATAAACTTTTCCAACTTTGTTTTATGACATCTCTCATAATTTTTACATTTATTATCTAAGTTTCTCCGGTTTGTGTTAGTTATAGGTAGTTATATATAATTTTAATATATTATTAAACATTTTAGAACCCTGAGGAAGGACTAAAATTAGTCCGAAATATTGGTATATGGAATAAAAAATATAAAAAAGAAAAAACGTTTTTTGACTGAATTCCCACTAAGTTTTCCGATATAATAACAACATACAGTCATTAAATTATCAAATTATATATATATATATATATATATATATATATATATATATATATATATATATATATATATATATATATATATATATATATATATATATATGTATATATATTAAAAAATACACAATTTTCGCTCAAAAATTGTTTATTAAATTGGGGTTAGAGGCTTTGATTAAAATGTTTACACGTTCACATTAAATTAAACAGTAAAACAACATATTAAAAACTTGATCTGACGTTTCGATGCAAACCGCACCTTGGTCACAGAAGTACTGAAAAATTGTCGTGATCTAAAAGTACAGGTACATAAAACAGCAACTGAGTACATACAAGCAACACAAACCATGAGAATCTGCCATATGTGAAAATAAAACGGGTTTACCTAGGTATATAATATTCAATTTTACATTAGTATGAATTTCATTCGAGTATTAATTTGTAACACTTTGATAGGTTGATGTCGGATCTATCATTCACTGCTTTTTTATTTTTTAAAATTTCTATAGTTTCCACTACACATCTTGCTTTCATATTTCTTTCTTTATGTAGCACTTTCACGTTTTTGAAATTAAACTGATGTCCGGTTTCTTCTTGATGTTTTTTTAGAGCTGTTATGTTTTTCGCATATTTGTGTCCTTTTAGTCTTTCTTCGAGTAGTTGTTCTGTTTGACCTATGTATACTTCCTCACAGTTGGAACAGGGAATTTCATAAACACAGTGTGATTGTTTCAGTAGTGGAATTGGGGCTTTCAATTTTGTATACATATTAGACAAGTTATTCGTGTTTCTGTGCGCTATTTTTATTTTAAATGGTTTCACTATATTACCAATTTTTTCTAAAAGATTTCTTACATATGGTAGTGCTATATACTTAGTAGTATCCGGTTCGGGGAGTGTGGTAGGTTGTGCCGAGTTTACAATTCTGTTGTTGACTGCTATTCTGCTATTGATTGTTTTTTTGATGAGATATTCGGGATAGTCGTTGTTGTGCAAGATATCTCTGACTTTTTGAATAGTTTCTTTGTGATATTCAGGATTAGTTAACTTTACAGCACGATCGATAAGTCCTTTTTATAAATTAGCTAAACAGCTGGCTAATGATTTGGCAATCATCGTAGGAAAAAAACCGTACTATATTAAAGATTCTTGGTGTTTCAAAGAATTTATTGATCAAGTCTCATTGAATGAGTCACACCACCTCATCTCATTAGATGTAGTATCACTATATACCAATGTGCCCACCCCATTGGCAAAAAATGCAATAAATAAGAAATGGCACCTGATTGAGGATGTTGCCTTCCTCCCAAAACAAGAATTCCTGGAAGCAGTAGAAATCGTTCTAAAAAGCACATATTTCCAATACAAAGACAAATTCTATAAACAAGTATTCGGTTGCGCAATGGGCTCTCCTGTGTCAAGTGTGATTGCACAAATAGTTATGGAAGAATTAAAAACTACAGTTCTTTCTTCTATCACCATTGATATACCATTTTTTAGAAGATATGTGGATGATTGCATTGCTGCTGTACCAAAAGGTCGAGAAACCGAGATTTTGGACAATTTCAATAAATATAACGATAGACTGCAATTCACAATGGAAATGAACAAAAACAATACGATCAACTTTCTCGACACAACTCTAATACACAAAAATAACAAAATTTACACAAAATGGTACACAAAACCAACATCCTCACATAGGTACCTAAATTAAACCTCCATCCAACCAACAACGTACAAAATAAGTGTTATTAGAGGACTTATCGATCGTGCTGTAAAGTTAACTAATCCTGAATATCACAAAGAAACTATTCAAAAAGTCAGAGATATTTTGCACAACAACGACTATCCCGAACATCTGATCAAAAAAACAATCAATAGCAGAATATCAGTCAACAACAGAATTGTAAACTCGGCACAACCTACCACACTCCCCGAACCGGATACTACTAAGTACCATATGTAAGAAATCTCTCAGAAAAAATTGGTAATATAGTGAAACCATTTAATATAAAAATAGCGCACAGAAACACGAATAACTTGTCTAATATGTATACAAAATTGAAAGCCCCAATTCCACTACTGAAACAATCACACTGTGTTTATAAAATTCCCTGTTCCAACTGTGAGGAAGTATACATAGGTCAAACAGAACAACTACTCGAAGAAAGACTAAAAGGACACAAATATGCGAAAAATATAACAGCTCTAAAAAAAACATCAAGAAGAAACCGGACATCAGTTTAATTTCAAAAACGTGAAAGTGCTACATAAAGAAAGAAATATGAAAGCAAGATGTGTAGTGGAAATTTAAAAAAATAAAAAAGCAGTGAATGATAGATCCGACATCAACCTATCAAAGTGTTACAAATTAATACTCGAATGAAATTCATACTAATGTAAAATTGAATATTATATACCTAGGTAAACCCGTTTTATTTTCACATATGGCAGATTCTCATGGTTTGTGTTGCTTGTATGTACTCAGTTGCTGTTTTATGTACCTGTACTTTTAGATCACGACAATTTTTCAGTACTTCTGTGACCAAGGTGCGGTTCGCAACGAAACGTCAGATCAAGTTTTTAATATGTTGTTTTACTGTTTAATTTAATGTGAACGTGTAAACAATTTAATCAAAGCCTCTAACCCCAATTAATAAACAATTTTTGAACGAAAATTGTGTATTTTTTTAAAAAATTGACAAGGCTAAATCTCTAAGTGATAGATAATATTATATATATATATATAAAACAGGGATAAGGGGATAACGACTGGTGTGTTTCAATAAAACTCTTTCTACTACTGTCGAGCTTTCGATGTATTTACTTTACCATCTTCTTCAGGACACTGTAATACAATAAAACGAGGCAAACGTTACAAATAAACAAGTCAAACAAATTAAAAAGGTATAAACAATACAATCATAGCATAAACTTACATTGTAATTGAGTTATATGTAATATCAGATCACAGCGCATTATCGGTTAATTTCAACACAATCTTCGCAACAATTCCAATAAATAACAACATCCACGTAATCAGTGGTCCTTAATGAGTTGATTTCAACCAATTTTCCAATTTCTTCGCTTTAGATGCCGTGAATATTCGCAGGAGAACAAACTTGAATTTTTCGAAGCGTCGCTAATACGTTTACCATTCACATGTAATGGCCGCATCCGTTTGTGTTGGTATAGTAGTGTTCTGTTCTGAGTAAAGTTTTCTGCCTTACCGTCGACTTCACTGTTAAGAAATTCAAATCAAATTAAATTTTAAAATGTAATCGCTTCTTCATACAGGGTGTCATTTTGATTAGTCTCACCTTTCTTGGAAATTTCCAGGACATAAGAGTGACTCCAGATTAAACCCGGAAAGATGTATGCTTGCCACCCATGTGTACCAGAACGACCACAAAATAAACTATAATGAAGTGAAAATCCTGGAAGTAGAAAACAACTATGTTAAGCGAACATTTATGGAAATGTTTCACATCACAAACACACATAATGTAATCAACAAAAAATCTGATATCAAGGACCTAAGTTCAATTTACACATATATTATGGAAATTTCCAAGAAAGGTGAGACTAATCAAAATGACACCCTGTATGAAGAAGCGATTACATTTTAAAATTTAATTTGATTTGAATTTCTTAACAGTGAAGTCGACGGTAAGGCAGAAAACTTTACTCAGAACAGAACACTACTATACCAACACAAACGGATGCGGCCATTACATGTGAATGGTAAACGTATTAGCGACGCTTCGAAAAATTCAAGTTTGTTCTCCTGCGAATATTCACGGCATCTAAAGCGAAGAAATTGGAAAATTGGTTGAAATCAACTCATTAAGGACCACTGATTACGTGGATGTTGTTATTTATTGGAATTGTTGCGAAGATTGTGTTGAAATTAACCGATAATGCGCTGTGATCTGATATTACATATAACTCAATTACAATGTAAGTTTATGCTATGATTGTATTGTTTATACCTTTTTAATTTGTTTGACTTGTTTATTTGTAACGTTTGCCTCGTTTTATTGTATTACAGTGTCCTGAAGAAGATGGTAAAGTAAATACATCGAAAGCTCGACAGTAGTAGAAAGAGTTTTATTGAAACACACCAGTCGTTATCCCCTTATCCCTGTTTTATATCAAGAGACGACGTTACATAACCTTAATTCTATATATATATATATATATATATATATATATATATATATATATATATATATATATATATATATATATATATATATATATATATATATATATATATATATATATGTGGCTGTAGTTTTTGAACTTAAAAACTACCGCCATCTTGTATTAACTATTTCCAATGTTTATATATATATATATATATATATATATATATATATATATATACGTATATATTGCGTGGGAAATACGGACCGTTGGGCGATGTAAAGGAAACTCCTTGAGTCTACGTTCAAATTTTCGTCTTTATTAAAAACTTCTTCAGGAACAAGCTATTTGAAACAAAACACAGGCTTCAGTCAGTATAAAAGTCTACACATTTATAAACAGTGAACAAAAATTGTTACTACTTACACATACAGTAGGACAAAAGCTTGCTGCGAGAAATCGACATAATCACAAGCAACACATCAACGCACTCGTCTACTTGACACATTAACAAACATTTGGAACGATATAAACAAATTAAAACCAAGAGAACACATGTGTCCTGCACGAACGACAGCAGGTTATGCGAAATATGTCAAAGAAAAACGAAACACATCAACTCTGAGCGCTAGGGTCACCAACATCAATACCAACCGCGTCGTGTGAATTTTTGAAGTTTTGGTTAATTAAAAACGAATAAATGGTGCTTAGTTTACTTGTATCGGATATAAAATTTAAGCAAAGGTTTCTGTTGGATTGAATATAAAACATTTCCAGGAAACGTCTGGATTTGTAATTACTTTCCGTGGCCACAATTTCAGTATCGCCCCACTTCATTACATGGTTGCAGTCAATGGCATGTTGTGCTACTGCACAATTTTTTCTCCGTAATTTTGTGTCACTTTTGTGTAGGGAAATACGCGATTTAAGCCATTGACTGGTTTGACCATAGTATTTCAGGGGGCAACCACCGCACGGAATACAGTAAATTACATTTGACCTTAATACCTGAGGGGTTTGGTCTTTGACATTTGAAAAAACATTACTGATCGACTTTTTATGGCTGACAACAAGACGAAAATTATCATTTCTGAATAAACCAACAAGTCTGGAGGAAAGACCATCAATCTGAATGAGTTTTTTGTAATTGACTTGGGGAACAGTGCAGTCATCATCCGTCGCATGTTCACGAAATGGGCTGTTAAAAATTAGTTTATGAACCAGCGATCTCGGGTACCCATTATTCACGAATGTCTCGCTCAAGTTACGCAAATTCCCGTCAATGAATGAGGGATCACTGATGTGTACAACTCTATTCCTCATCGCTAAAACAGTGTTGATCTTATGACTCATAGAGTGGCTAGAGAAAAAGTTAATATATCTACCGGACGCAGTGGGCTTCTTATACCAGTCTAAGATAATAGCATTTGAGGTGGGGTTGCGGATCACTTTAGTGTCCAAGAAGGGGACGCTATAGTAATAGACTTCCATTTCCACAGTAAACTATAAATGTGGGTTGTAACTGCTGAAAGTAGTTAGAATCTCGTCCATCCTATTGTTTGGCACTGCACAAATGATGTCGTCAACATACTTGGACAATAAAGGGATGATAAAAGATAATTTACTTATGCAAGTGTCCAGCAGGTGATCCATAACCAGCTGTGCCAGTACTGGACTTAATGGAGAACCCATCGGAATGCCAAAGATCTGCTTGTAAAATCTGTCTTGAAATGTAAAGTAACAACTTGTGTAAGCAAATCTAATCACATCTAAAAACATTTTAAGCGGAATATCGCAACAAGATCCAATGATCACCCACGCATCCTCAATAGTTTGTAGCACCAAATCGAGTGGGATATTAGTGTAAAGTGAAACGACATCCAATGAAATTAACACGAAGTTAGGCGGAAGAGTTTTATGTTCCATTAGGTTACAAAAGGTAAAAGTGTCTTTGATATTGTATTTTTCATTGTCCTGAAGGGATGTCTGTAAAATTTCAGCTAAGAATTTTGAGATAGCGTACGTTGGTGAGCCAATCGACGAAACTATAGGGCGGAGGGGAGCGTTTGGTTTATGGATCTTAGGTAAGCCATAAAATTTGGAGGGAACGGAATTGTATTTTATAAGCGATCTTGCGATGTTTACGTCAAGCAACTTTCTATCCTTCAACACTTTAACAAACTCATTGTTTTTATTTTGGACCGTAATAGTAGGGTCCTTATTGAGGTGTTGATAAATAGAAGTATCATTAAGGAGGGCCAGCGACTCTGTCACATACCTATCTCTACTCATCGCGACCGTCGTGCTACCTTTGTCCGCTCTGGTAATTAAAATATCCGGTCTGTCCCTCAGAAATGCTGACGTTTTTTTTAAATATTAAATCAAATGGCGAAGAGCATGAAGGATGTGAAGCATCGGAAAGATAAGAGTTGGTGATCAAGTTGGCGGCCCGCGCCCTGTAAAAATCTTGGCGGTCAAAAGGTAGTGCTTTCAACAGTTACAACCCACATTTACAGTTTACTGTGGAAATGGAAGTCAACTATAGCGTCCCCTTCTTGGACACTAAAGTGATCCGCAACCCCACCTCAAATGCTATTATCTTAGACTGGTATAAGAAGCCCACTGCGTCCGGTAGATATATTAACTTTTTCTCTAGCCACTCTATGAGTCAAAAGATCAACACTGTTTTAGCGATGAGGAATAGAGTTGTGTACATCAGTGATCCCTCATTCATTGACGGGAATTTGCGTAACTTGAGCGAGACATTCGTGAATAATGGGTACCCGAGATCGCTGGTTCATAAACTAATTTTTAACAGCCCATTTCGCGAACATGCGACGGATGATGGCTGCACTGTTCCCCAAGTCAATTACAAAAAACTCATTCAGATTGATGGTCTTTCCTCCAGACTTGTTTTTTTCGTGTTGTTGTCAGCCATAAAAAGTCGATCTGTAATGTTTTTTCAAATGTCAAAGACCAAACCCCTCAGGTATTAAGGTCAAATGTAATTTACTGTATTCCGTGCGGTGGTTGCCCCCTGAAATACTATGGTCAAACCAGTCAATGGCTTAAATCGCGTATTTCCCTACACAAAAGTGACACAAAATTAAGGAGAAAAAATTGTGCAGTAGCACAACATGCCATTGACTGCAACCATGTAATGAAGTGGGGCGATACTGAAATTGTGGCCACGGAAAGTAATTACAAATCCAGACGTTTCCTGGAAATGTTTTATATTCAATCCAACAGAAACCTTTGCTTAAATTTTAAATCCGATACAAGTAAACTAAGCACCATTTATTCGTTTTTAATTAACCAAAACTTCAAAAATTCACACGACGCGGTTGGTATTGATGTTGGTGACCCTAGCGCTCAGAGTTGATGTGTTTCGTTTTTCTTTGACATATTTCGCATAACCTGCTGTCGTTCGTGCAGGACACATGTGTTCTCTTGGTTTTAATTTGTTTATATCGTTCCAAATGTTTGTTAATGTGTCAAGTAGACGAGTGCGTTGATGTGTTGCTTGTGATTATGTCGATATCTCGCAGCAAGCTTTTGTCCTACTCTATGTGTAAGTAGTAACTATTTTTGTTCACTGTTTATAAATGTGTAGACTTTTATACTGACTGAAGCCTGTGATTTGTTTCAAATAGCTTGTTCCTGAAGAAGTTTTTAAGTTCAAAAACTACAACCACGCCTGGGATTCGAACCCTGATATACGGATTGCCGGTCCGACGTTTTACCAATTAGACTAACGTGACCTATGGTAAAACGTCGGACCGGCAATCCGTATATCTGGGTTCGAATCCCAGGCGTGGCTGTAGTTTTTGAACTTAAAAACTACCGCCATCTTGTATTAACTATTTCCAATGTTCATATTAATGTATGCAGATTTCTGCGAGAATTCACTCCCTTATATATATATATATATATATATATATATAAGCAATAAAAAAAGCAATAAAGCAATATTTCAAGCAATCTATAAAATACACAACTCCGAATTAACACTAATCTATCATAAAGAACAGAGAAAACGGTCTTAAACATAAAAATGCACTTACAATTATGTAAATTTGGACTGGCATCAGAGGCATCTTTACATTCATCTGGACTGAATTGTACAAAATTACATTTTAAAACAAAACACATACACTTTAAAAACTGAATAGAACAAGACCACCGTTGCAGACATTAAGAGGTTACGTTTGTTTAGGCGTGCGGCATGCTGAACGCGATGGAAAACTATCAAACTCAACGTCAACCATGCGCAGAGTGAGCCACCAACCAACTGGAAACCTCAGAAAACTAAATCACCTCCAGTATCATCAGTACTGTTACCATTCACAAAATCCAAACTCATCAAGTAAGAATATATATTACTCAGTCCCTCCAGGTCAGTTTTAAAATTTATACAGTTCTCTGTTGAATTTATGTGGTACATCTCAAGGAATAAACGGTTATTATAATTAGTCTCAGTGTCCAAAATTTTGATGTTCTCAAACTCAAAAGAGTGGTCTTTATTAAGACTGTGTGAAGCCAGGGCACATCTAGTTTTACCTGCTGACTGGTGGGAGAGCAGGTCTGGTCAGGTCAGTCTCGTTTTGCATTTCGGAGCACATGCACGCAACGGCGGAACTATCGCAGATCTAACAACGCACGAAAATATTCATATCTTTGCAGTCGCGATGTACCCTCGGCTAGAACAGCTTCAGATCATCAAGTGGTATTACGGTGGCAATTCGACGCAACAGTCTACGACGTTGATACTAACCTACTCTACACCGGGCACATTATGAGAACATGTGCCTGGCTACGCTTGTAACTGCGCTCTTAAGTCGGCTCGTCGGTACGACATTTTTAGAAGTCTCCTTTTTATACCAACAGGAACAAGTTTCAGGGGACACGTTAATAATTCGAAAATTTGAAAAATAAGTGGCACCCTAAGCCAAGCTGAGCACTTACTGCGAAGCTCATAAATAAATTACAAGGAAAACAGAATTGTCTTTGAATGTATACATTTGTCTACTACTCACATATAATAAGTTCATTGCATACGTATCTATGACTATATAATCCCCATTATGATACTCGCCAATAGGGAATCCAATCCCGCACCAAAACCTCAATCCCCCAAATCCGCGGGATTATAGCCATCAATCCCGCGGATCCACGAAATTGCGAGATAGTTAACAATAATAATATTAATCAAAGTATAGAAGATGGTGATATACATGCGGGATGTAAATTCACCATCTTCTATACTTTGATTAATTTCATCATTACGGTAAGTCCGTATCATACGCTATGTTCGTATATTGATTTCTAGTAATAATAATATTCTTTTTGCTAAAACTACTAAATATGCTAATAAAAGTTTTTATGCAATTAAAAACAGCGTATAGTAGCAGGAAGATATTTTTAGCATATAGATACAATACAAAATACAACAGTCGGCATAGTTTAAAACTTACATTTTACATTGATTTTGGAAGTATTTTCGGAGAAAAGATAACATATATAATGTGTCATCGTTTACATTTGTTGGTAATACCTACGTTGAACGGCGTTGAACGACGGTAGATACAGGTCCGTTGTAAGCAATTATGAATCGTTTTTAGATTGTTGTTATCATAGAAAATTTACATTGTGTCATTGACTATTTGTTAGTTTTAAGTGTATGTAGACTAATATATTAAGGTATAGTTTAGTGTTAGTGTTCGTCGTATAAGTTTAGTATGCCTGGATAAGGGTGTATTGCGCAAAGAAGTAAAAGCCACAGCGGCAAACAGAAAATGAGTTTCTAATTTCTTCTCGTTCCCAAAAGATATAGATTGGTAAGAGACAAAATTACATGTTCACAAAGCTTGTGATTCATCCTTGTCAAGATTGCCCTTATAATATAATATTTATGTTAAATTTATATTTTCAAAAGCTGTTATTTTTTAAGTTAAAATTTATAAATATTTAAAAACAAACAAAAGTAGAAGGCACTTAATTATTTGGCAACACGAATAAAAAATAAAGCAGCACGTGTTTACATTTTCTTTTCCTAAAATATTTGTTTTAAAAGTTCTATCAATAAATATAGTTCATAAAAATATTATTTTAAGTATTGTAATCTCTATCTGATGAAAAAAAAATGTTCGTTTGCTGTTCGTTTCTTCAGTTTGCTGCTGTTTGCCGACGTCGTTGGTAAAGTGGGGTAATAATTCCTAATAGGCAAGATTTAAAACAGATTTTTTCTAAAGTCGTTATCAATATGATCTGTTACCTTTGGGTACCTATATAAAAGAAATGAATAGGGCCTTAGTACCTATTTCGGTCCTGATAGTTCCAAACACAAGATGGCGCGAGGTCATAGAATCTGGTAGTCAAAGATGAAAGGTGCTGCCGAGAGTTGCCGTTCTGCTTATAAGATTCTGTGGTTCGGTTACTCAGTACGAACACGGTCCACTACGGTCTGCTCACTTCGTATCTCAAATTCGTTCATTTCTCCGCACGACGTCACTGCGAGAAGGATGTTGACACGGACACCTAGGCAACCAAATACATCCTTAAGTTTTTGATTTTTGTAGGTGATTTAGGTTAACAAGTTGACAACCATGCCAACGCAATGTTTTAATTGTCAAAAAGGTTTCAACGCCACAACAACATATTGGCTACTATGGCAACGCTCGCAACTTCTCGCAATGTCGTCATTTGTAGATGCGCGTGAGCAGACCGTGTTAGAATTCAAACAACAAGTATTACTTACCAGATTCATCAAATTTCGCTCCGATTTTGGTCCATAACAATTCCGCAACTCTTCTATTACTATACTCTGGTAGATTATAATTGTAAAGAGCCGGGTGATTTTCCATTTCCGCAATAAATGCAATACAAAACTCAACACTGTCTTTCATTTTCCCTTTGGTTCTATACAAAAGCGTATATGTTGTGCCTGTGTTGCGCCGCATAAAATTAACGTGTTGATTCTTGGATTTGTCAACACTCATTTGTGTCGCCGCATTTTTGTATCTCGCAACAAATGTGTCTTCGGTGTGCGTATCTACACATATATGTACGCGCGCTTTAAATTCCTCTGGATGCATTTACAGTGTGCGAAACAAATGTATCTTCGGTGTCCGGCCTGCCTACGACCGTGAGTAGGAATGTATCGGTCGGCCGTATTTGATCCAGAGTCGAACCGACTTGGAACGACTCCGTAATTTACGATGAGTAATTTATTGCTCTTTGCGGCGCTATGAAAGACATTTTCGCTTTTATTGACAAATTCAGAAATGTTATATCGAGTCCCGTAAATCCCGCGAATCCCTCACAGATAATCCTGCAACGTTGTTCCCGCAAAATCCCTGCGGGATGATCCAACATTTGCGGGATTTGATTCCCTACTCGCCAATCATTACAATGATCATTACGTTGTATAATAATGACAGTTCGTTCAAATAATACCTTTATTATTTCAACGAACGGTCATCATTAAGCAACGCTAGTGTCAAAATCACTCAAAACCTACATGACAGTTATGTAACAGTTCACAACGGATATAAACCGCTCGCATTTTTATATACAGTGGATCCCCGGGTAGGTGAAACGACTCTTATAAAAGGTAAACATTTTTCGATATTGACTTTCATTTTTTGGGGTTTAGCCCTAGAAGGTTAAAGACTAATTTCGAACATATTATCAATTTGTAAAAGAGAAGTGAGTCTTGATAGTGAATAAGAAACTACTTTTGTGGCAGGTAAAGTACCTTTTCTGTTTACAGTACGTCAACATCTTACTTAGAAGTATTGCTCAGAAGAAAAAGCTATTGGTATATGCAGATTTCCAAAATAATGAACCTACTTTGATAAAATAGCAAACGATGGGTGTTATTTTCGTCAACTGTACTTAAATACTGTTTTTTTGTGTCGAGATACAGGTTTTGATAAGTTTGACAGATTAATATTGATAGGGACGCAATTTTGTGTTTCCATGGCACTTCCTGTGAGGAATAAAATTAATTAATATGGGTTTATCAAAGTATGCGAATCATTTTTCAAATTTGCATATAGCCGTAGCATTTTGTTCTGAACAAAACTTCTAACTTTAGATGTTGACGTACTGTAAACAGAAAAGGTACTTTACATGCCACAAAAGTAGTTTTTTATTCACTGTCAGGACTCACTAGTTTTTCAAAATTGAAAATATTGTACTAAATTTATATATAAGGTTCGCAATCGTGTCAAACAACTAACTTTTATTCAAACTTCAAGTAAGTTCATAATACATTGTCAATCCGTTTCCTGGCAATCTGCTTTTTCCTTTTTGGGAGTCCTAGATCACAACTTTTCAATATTCGTTACACTATCCTTCTCTTATCTTTTTGTTCGTCTCGAACAAATTCTGTGGTGGTATTTTGATATGGTGCCAGCCTTTCCAAGTGGACCACTTTCGGCCTAGAGCGATTTCTTTGTATACGGTACACCACATCATTAATTTTCCGTACAACCTTGTATGGTCCTTCCCAGTGAGATTGTAACTTAGGGGATAATCCCTTTTTCTTCTGTGGATTGTACAGTAAAACCAATTGTCCTTCTTGAAAGGTCTTTGAATTTGCTCGTATGTCATACCTGGCCTTCATCTTATCGCTCATTAGCTGCGTACGACCTCTTATCATCCGGTGTATGTCATCGAGCTCCTTTCTTGTTTGTGCGACATAATCATGCTCACTAAACTTTCCAATCAAAGAAGTAACTCCGAATTGCAAATCCGCTGGTAATCTCAAGTCGTTTCCAAATATGATTTTTGCTGGGGAGCTCGATGTCGTATCGTGTACTGCAGCTCTATATGCCATCAGAAAAAGTGGTATATGCTCATCCCAATCGTTTTGATTTTTATCGACTACTTTTCTAAGGTGTTCCTCGAGTGTCCTATTAAAGCGTTCTACCATACCATCTGACTGCGGGTGCAACGGTGTGGTTCTAGTTTTGTGAATTCCAAGCGCAAGGCATATTTGTTGAAAAACTGCTGACTCAAAATTTCTTCCTTGATCTGAATGCAGCTCCATCGGAACTCCAAATCGTGTCACCCAGTTTTTTACAAAGACATCCGCGACCGTTTTTGCATCCTGACTAGGCATTGCATACACCTCTGGCCACTTACTGAAATAGTCGATAACCACTAAAACATATTTGTTGCCCCGGTTACTTGTATGGAATGGGCCTGCTACATCCATTGCAATTCGCTCAAACGGTGAACCAACGTTGTATTGCTGCATTTTCCCACGGCTCCGCGTTCTGGGTCCCTTGGCCTTGCAGCATTGATCACAATTGCGGATCCAATCGATAACCGATTGTTGGCAGCCAACCCAATAAAATCGTTTTTTAATCTTCTCTACCGTTTTAGCAATACCCAGATGTCCTCCACTAGATTGATTGTGATATTCCGTTAGTATTTCCTCCATTTTTATCTTGGGAACCACAATCAACTTTCGTACAGTTTTACCGTCCTCACTCTCCCAAATGCGCTGTAAACATCCATCTTCCAGCGTTAAACTTTGCCATTGTGCCCAGTATGCTTTTGCCAATGGACTTTCGCTAGCTATTTCTTCCCATGTCGGTCGTCGATTCTGTTCCAAAGCGGCTACGATTTTAACCAAATCCAAATCTTCCACTTGGTCTTTTTTAATTTGTCGTGTTGACCATTGTTCACCTGGTAACACACTCAGAAGGCGAATATCGATAACGCTCTCCTTTTGTTCTGCTTTTGTGCAATGCTTGCATTCTAGTTCACATGGACGTCGAGACAGCGCGTCTGCATTTGCGTGTTGTCGTCCTGTACGATGTTCAATTGTACAATCGTAAGTTTGTAGTCGTTCAATCCATCGTGCAAGCTGTCCTTCAGGGTCCTTGAACTGTAGCAACCATTTCAGAGCAGCATGGTCGGTTCTCAAGAGAAAATGTTGCCCATACAAGTACTTATGGAAATGCCGTACAGACTCCATTACAGCAAGCAATTCCTTTCTCGTGACACAATAATTTCGTTCCGGTTTTGACAAATGTCTGCTATAATAACCAATTACCTTTTCCTGTCCATCGATTACTTGTGATAATACGCTGCCAATTCCATACAAACTGGCATCTGTATCTACTATAAATCTTTCACCTGGTACAGGATACGCCAGTATGGGTGCTGAACACAGAAGGGCTTTTAGTTGTTTGAACGCTGTCTCCTGCTGGTCGTTCCATTCAAACTGTCGATTTTTCCTTGTCAAGTCATGCAAACTGCAGGCGACGGTGGCAAAACCTGGAACAAAGCGCCGGTAATATGTGCATAGCCCGAGAAAGCTTCGCAACTCTTGTAAGGTCGATGGTCTTGGCCACTCTTGAACAACTTTGATTTTGTCTGCGTCAGTGTGTACTCCATCAGAAGTTACCATATGTCCCAGATATTTCACTTCTTTCTTGAATAAAGCACATTTCTTAGGGTTTAGCTTGAGACCAGCAATCTTTAAACGTTGAAATGTCTCTTTCAAATTTTTCAAGTGGTCGTCGAAATTTGTTCCTATTACAATGATGTCATCTAGATACACGAGACAGGTCTTCCAGTGTAATCCTTTAAGCACTCGTTCCATCAGCCGCTCAAACGTAGCCGGCGCATTACAGAGCCCAAATGGCATGACACAGAATTGCCATAACCCATTACCAACACTGAATGCTGTCTTCTCCTTATCCTCTTGATCAATTTCTACTTGCCAGTAGCCACTCTTCAGGTCCAGCGTTGAAAACCATTGAGCGCCGCATAATGTGTCTAGTGTGTCATCTATTCTTGGAAGTGGATAGCTGTCTTTCTTGGTGACATCGTTTAATTTCCTATAGTCGACGCAGAAACGGGTGCTTCCATCTTTCTTCTTAACCAGCACCACCGGTGAGCTCCATGGACTAAAAGATGGTTCAATGACTTTGTTATGCCTCATTTCTTGAATTAGCTCAGCTACCTCTTGCATTTTAGCAAGTGGCAATCTCCGTGGATGTTGACGTATAGGTCTCGCATCACCTGTATTAATAGAATGCTTCACAATGCCTGTCCTGCCTTCCCCGTCAATATTAGATTTATCTGCAAAAATTGACCAATGCTGTTCTAACAGACGTTTAGCCTTTCTCTTTTCGGGTTCGGTCAGGTCCTTAATCCATTCATGCTCCAATATTTTGAGGTTTGGTGGCACATTAGCGTCAGAAGCTAATTCACAATCCACCACTGCCGTCACTTGCTGGCATTGAGCGATGACTTCACCTTTCCTAATTATTTTTTTTGTTTGTGTTGGATTAAGAATCCTTACTGGAAGTAATCCGGTTTGTGATTTTGATAGGGTCTTACCAACAATTAAGTTTCTTGGGGAGTTTCTACTTGCTTCCACAATCCACAACTTATCCATTCCCAAATCTCCACTTATCTCCGCCCACAGTACCATCTCTGAGTTTGCTGGTACCTCCTGCCTTTGCTTCACAACCATTGACCGTACACTTGCATCTCCGTTGTATCCCACATTCAAGGGAAGCTCAATATTCGCATATCGCAGTATTTTTTTTTCCAAATCCAGCAGGAGCCCATGTTTGATCATAAAATCTACGCCAATAATGATTTCATCCATGATGTCGGCAACTATAAATTCATGTACAACTGTTGTCGCTCCAATGGTGACCTTTTTAGAAATCTTGCCTTTGACGGTAGCGTAGTCACCCGTTGCAGTACGTAATTTGATCCCAACAACCAAATCTAAGGGGTCTGTGATTAAATCACTGCGAATAATTGAATGTGTCGCACCTGTGTCTAGCGTCATTAGATATGATTTTCCATTTAATATCCCGTCGATAGTCAAATTGTTGATATTTCTGATCATATGGGAAATGTAAATTCTGGGACAATTCAATGGAGTCAGATCGTGCCCCTTCGATCTGACTCGATCTAGTTTAACGTCGACTCTTGGGAAGACCGGCTACTAGCACCTTTCTGCTGTGTGGATGAAGATGATTGCCACTCTTCACGGCGTGCCCGGCAGTCTCGTGCCATGTGTCCCGGCTTATTACAATAGTAACATTTTCCCTTAAATATATATGTGGATTGGTTCGGTTTTATTGCGGTCCTTACAGCATCACATATGATGCTCACGAGTTCTTCATTATCTTCTTCCAATTGCCGTACTTTAGGTTGCGGCCTACAAACCATACCAGCTGTTTCGTGCGTCAGGGCATATCCAACAGTTTCCTGATATGTAGTTTTCATGGCTGTAAGAGAAGCGCGCTTCGTTTCAAAATCGCGAATCCCATCTACAAATGCCTGTATCATGTGTCTTTCGCATACCTCGCTCGGCAAATCAGAATATGCTAAATGAACCAGACGCTCAATTTCGGCGGCATATTCTTGCAGGGTCTCTCCTGTTTTCTGAGTACGCGTTTTCAATTCTAAATAGTGCATCTGCTTCAGATGCTCGCTACCATACTTCCTTTCCAAGGCACTTACCACCATCTTGTAGTTGCATCTATATGCCTCTGGAATTGTCTGCAACACGTCTGCAGCACCACCTTTCAACGCGACTATTATAGCTGCGGCTTTATCATCTTCATTCCAGTTATTCCTAACCGCCGCCGTCTCAAACTGAAGCTTGAAAATATTAAAAGTGGTTGACCCATCATACGTCGGAGTTTTCAGCTTAAGGATGTTCAGTTGTTGACAGGGAACACTTGTTTGTAATGCCGTCAGACGTTGTTCCAACCGTTCCACGCTTTTACTAACTTCAGTATTGACTTGAGTAACGTGCAATTCCAGAGCGCTAACGTTCGATTCAAGAGTGGTTATTCGCTCCTCAAATTTGGATGAAACTTGGCGCACTTGTTCTGATACATTTTGAATTGTATCTTCTATTTTACTCTGTCCTTCTTTCATTTCGGCTAATGTTGACATTATCCCCTGCATAGCTGCCATTAGATTGGACGACGTATCTTCCATCGCTGGAACTGCTTGCATCTCCCTAGGGGAGGGCTCTTCCTCCAAGGTATAGTCAGAAATAACAATCCCCTCTGATTCTAAGGCACACCGCAAGCGTTGTTGTAATTCGGCCTTGGTACCCACCGTTGGTAATTCTCGTAGTGATAACTCCTTCTTCAACTGTTCCACTTTTAACTGCTCGAACTTTACCATTTTCTTCGCTCGAATGTTTGACGATCACTTCCGACACCAATGTACTAAATTTATATATAAGGTTCGCAATCGTGTCAAACAACTAACTTTTATTCAAACTTCAAGTAAGTTCATAATACATTGTCAATCCGTTTCCTGGCAATCTGCTTTTTCCTTTTTGGGAGTCCTAGATCACAACTTTTCAATATTCGTTACAATATGTTCGAAATGAGTTAACCATCCAGGGCCAAACTCCAATAAATGAAAGTCAATATCGAATATGTTTACCTTTTTATAAGAGTTGTTTCACACACTGTATATATATATATATATATATATATAGTATTTAATAATTTATCTTCTTTATAAAGTTAAATCAATATAATTAGCCTTGTCAAGATATAAAATTGGTTTTTATTGGGGTTAGAGGCCATATACACAGTTTTTACACGTAGGTACACTTAAAACTAAACGTAGGTACACTAATTACACATATTAAAAACTTGAATAAATCTGACGTTTCGACGCAGTTCGCGTCTTGGTCACAGACATACTGTATGTCTGTGACCAAGACGCGAACTGCGTCGAAACGTCAGATTTATTCAAGTTTTTAATATGTGTAATTAGTGTACCTACATATATATATATATATATATATATATATATATATATATATATATATATATATATATATATATATATATATATATATATATATATATATATATATATATATATATATATATATATACTATATAGGGAATATGACGTAAATAGAATCCAAGAGAGAAGTAATTTTTAAAATTAATTAAAAGGATACGGTCTCAGCCCGGATTCGAACCGGGGCCTTCTTCCTTGCCGGGGAATTGCTCTACCGCTGAACTACTGAGCCCGGTCGGAGGATATAGATTTAATTCGTCATTTCAAACGATAGTAACAGTACGGGTTGCTGTCTAACTACTATTATCATGACATCTATTGGACACTGGTGGAAATTGGTTCAATGGTATGTCAAGTTTATCGCAAATCTTGCTAGTGGAAAGTAGGAAACTGGTTTAATCGGTTTAAATATGCTATATAGGGAAGATTTGCGATAAACTTGACATACCATTGAACCAATTTCCACCAGTGTCCAATAGATGTCATGATAATAGTAGTTAGACAGCAACCCGTACTGTTACTATCGTTTGAAATGACGAATTAAATCTATATCCTCCGACCGGGCTCAGTAGTTCAGCGGTAGAGCAATTCCCCGGCAAGGAAGAAGGCCCCGGTTCGAATCCGGGCTGAGACCGTATCCTTTTAATTAATTTTAAAAATTACTTCTCTCTTGGATTCTATTTACGTCATATTCCCTATATAGCATATTTAAACCGATTAAACCAGTTTCCTACTTTCCACTAGCAAGATTTGCGATAAACTTGACATACCATTGAACCAATTTCCACCAGTGTCCAATAGATGTCATGATAATAGTAGTTAGACAGCAACCCGTACTGTTACTATCGTTTGAAATGACGAATTAAATCTATATCCTCCGACCGGGCTCAGTAGTTCAGCGGTAGAGCAATTCCCCGGCAAGGAAGAAGGCCCCGGTTCGAATCCGGGCTGAGACCGTATCCTTTTAATTAATTTTATAAATTACTTCTCTCTTGGATTCTATTTACGTCATATTCCCTATATAGCATATTTAAACCGATTAAACCAGTTTCCTATATATATATATATATATAAAGGAAGTGAATTCTCGCAGAAATCTGCATACATTAATATGAACATTTGAAAAAGTTAATACAAGATGGCGGTAGTTTTTAAGTTCAAAAACTACCGCCATCTTGTATTAACTATTTCAAATGTTTATATATATATATATATATAAAGACAAGGAGTCTTTGCCGTTGGCAACAAAAAGTAAGAAAACTTTTCTTGGGGAATCCAGCAACAATAATAATGGACGTCTATTTAATCAGTACGTTCTTTATTATTTACCAATATTTCGCATACATTGCATGCTTCATCAGGGTCATCTGAAGGACAATAAACAAGAGAAACATTATGACATATTGATAATTAGAGGTTATAATACTACTTACAATGCGAACGTCGGGTGAGAATTGGCGAAAAATGTACAGGAGCCAAGCTTAACATCAATGGGAACTAATTACATAGTACTTGCAAACCCATAATCACTGTTAGTTTATAACACGAGTACCGAAAGGTGCGTATGTTCGAGCAAATGGCGACTGACAGAGTATACATGTATACCGCGTCAGAGCCCGGTTCTTTTTCAAGCCGTGGATGCGAACAGTAATCGAAGGATTGCAAGCGGGAAAATTTGAAAAAGTAAATATGAAAATATAAATGGAGAATGTTATTATAAAATTATCTAACTTATAACTATTGGGATTGTTACAAAAAGTTTCAATGCTGAAGGCTGAGTGCTTAAGTATTGTTATTGTTGTTGGAGCGACCCAAGCACAAAATATATGAATAAATAACATTAAGATTGTTGACGTCAGATTTGAAATTCATATTGTTTGGAGTGTTATTAATTTCGATATATATATATACAGGGTCCTGCCAGCAGGGCCGGCGGAACGTGTTTAATCCGGGTGGGTAGTACATACAGCGCCCTCCTGCTTTCCGTAAAATTATTTAAAAAACATAACAGTGTAGAATAAGTAGTTTATTTAACATTTATAGTTTAGAGTAATAAAACTAATAATTTATTATGTGTGCAGTGCAAAAACGGACATTCGTTTAGAGTTGTGAGAAATGAATTCGTTCATAAGCATTTCTAAATCCAGTTTATCTACTGCATCTGGGTCAGCGTGTAAAATAGCTACATGATTTAGTCGATTTTGCGTCATCGTCGATCGCAAGTAATTTTTGAGCCGTCGTAAGACTGAGAAGCTTCTTTCGTTTGAGCAAGATGATCCTGGGACGGTCATAAGTAGTTTAATAAAGCGTATATATTCAGGAACAAGTCCCATGCACCAATCATTTATACGCATGGATTCCACAATATCTTTCAAATTTTTTGGATTAGTTCCCTTTCGTCTTAGAATACTTTGTCACTTTGTAATCTGAATTCATCAAAATCTTCCTTATAAAACGTGATGATTCTTTTCTTCCAAAGTGACAGCTTCTATTTTTCGAATTGAATCTACTACACAAAGCTCCAATTTTTGCAGATCTTTGTTAAGTATTTCAATCCCATCAAAAATCTCAACCATCGTGATTATAAGAAATAAAAACTGAAATGATTCCATCCGCTCTAAAAATCCAGAGGCTTTGGCAACGACGGTGCTGTCGACTTCTTGATCTTCAATCAGTTCTTGGAAAAATTTCGTTTTTAAGGATTTTATTCGCACTACCCATCTGAAACAACAGAGCAAAGATTTGCAAATTAACTTTGGAAAGGAATGAAAATCTTACCTTGTTGGGCAGTACGCTGCGAGTGCGGGAACGTCTTTCTCACTCTCTTCTTTTTCAGAAGCCTGAAGGTCCTGGAATTTTGCAACTCGTTTCGGTGAATCCCGTACGAAATTTATCATATCATATTCACTTCTCCTATGAATTTCCTTGCTGCAAGCACTTTCTCAATTCCATCTTGAACAACAAGGTTGAGATTGTGAGCATTGCAATGAACAAAAAGCGTTCAAGGTTCTTCTTCTTGAATTCGCTGATGCAATCCTGAGATTTTTCCCGAAACATTTGAAGCTCCATCGTAGCATTGGCCTCTAACCTTGCAGATCGGTAAATCAAACCGAACAAGCACATCCTTGACGATGTCAAATAATGTTTTGGCTTTGATATCTGATGTCGAATAAAATCCCATGAAATATTCTGAAGCAATGAGATCTGCAGAGATGACCCGAAAACAAATCGAAACTTGCTCGGTTCTGGAAATGTCCGCTGTTTCATCCAGAAGTATAGAATAATATTCTGCTTCTTTTATCTTCAGAATATTTTCTTGCATGATTTTATTTGCCATCATCTGTAATATTTCGTTCTGGACATCGTGGTGTAACCATTTATGGCCAGTTCTTTTTAGCCACGATTCCAGCTGCGCAACATCTTCGAGTTTTCGTCATTACCCGCTCCGCGTACTGCTAGTCCTTGCCTTCCAAGGATTCTTAAAGTACTAAAAATCTTTTTCAAGGCCGTGCGATGATCCATCATTTGTTTTTGTGTTGAAGTTGATAACTGCTGCATAACGTTAACTCATCCACGATTTTTTAAAATGTCTGCGCAAATGATGTGGAGAGAACTCTTCAAATGGGTTTTATTCTCTCGACTGATTGATTTTTATATTTTTTACTCACCAGCAACAGAATGGATCACCTTTTCTTGTTTATTTCATCAACTTTTATTCTTTTCGGACTTGCACTCTCATTTTTTCGGTAAGATCCGATGCACTTACAGATTTGCGTTCTCTCTTCAATTCTGTCGTCGTTCGCCCTTTTACCCCGAACTCCTCGAATAACAAATCGGTCCATTCTTCTGGCTTACGCACTGATATTTACTATTATACCGGTTGTAATAGCGCTCGCTAGTACATAGTATATTTTGAATACTTACTATATAGAATATAGACGTATAGTGTATACTACGTGGATTTGCAGCGCGGGTTCCGTACATTTCATGCATGTCTACTCGAGTCTCGACGCGGACGCTTTAACGAAGTCCGTTCGAGTCGCTGCCGAATAAAGCCGACTAGGTATGACTCTAGCATGGACCCTAGAGATCCGACCGCGCGTAAATACTATGACTGTCGAATACGAACATGTTTTTTTTTATTTTTCTCTTAAATTTTCAGGTGGGTAATTACCCACCTACAGATTTTTCAGGTGGGTAGTACTACCCACCGTACCCACCTCTTCCGCCGGCCCTGGGTCCTGCAACTAAGCTCCCGTCTTCTGTAGCTCACTTACTCATTAAGCTAAGAGTTTGACATTTTGCAGGCTTACCCTGTACTTCAAGGTACAATTCAAGAAATTATTTTTTATTATACAGGATGTTCCAAAAAAGTGCAACGCCATGGTAATATATTTTTTTAAATTGCATGCTATACATTTTTCTACACATTTGGAAGCGTTTTATGGTTGCCTACATATCACCAAAATTTTATTGAAATCGGTTGAGTGACCGCAGCGGAAAAAAATAAAAACCAAAAAAAAATTATTTTGCATCGTAGGCTTTAAAAATCAATAAAAACCACAAAATGCACCTCGTTAATAAAAGTTTGCGACGTGCTTATTAAGTTAGATGTAATAGTCTCGTTAACCAAGTGACATTGTTCCAAATTATACAGGGTGACCAAAATCGAGTGTCAAATTGGTCAAACTTCAAAGCGTGTTATTGTTCTTATTTTAAATTGGAACCCATAAATTTTTTTATCTGAAATGATGCAGAATAAAAAAATAAACATTGTTTCTAAATACAACCCCATAACAATTCCCAATATTTTAAAAGTTATTCGCCAAAAACTCATTTTTCAACGTTTCCAACGGCAATTTTAGATAATAAATATCGTACGTGACGTTGAAAAACAATTTATTTCATAAAAAATAATAGATCTATTTTAGATTTGAGTGTACTTAATTAAGTAGTTATTCAAATGCTAATTTTACTGCATAATTTACCTATAGCGGTAAGGACGGAAATGTGGCTATAGGTAAATTTTGCAGTAAATTTAGCAATTGAATAACTACTTAATTAAGTACACTAAAATCTATAATACCTCTCTGCGTTATATTTTATGTAATAAATTGTTTTTCAACGCCACGTACGATATTTATTACCTAAAATTGCCGTTGGAAACGTTGAAAAATGAGTTTTTGGCGAATAACTTTTAAAATATTGGGAATTGTGATGGGGTTGTATTCAGAAGCAATATTTATTCTTTAATTCCGCATCGTTTCACCTAAAAAAAATTATGGGTTCCAATTTAAAATAAGAACAATAGCGCGCTTTGAAGTTTGACAAGTTTGACACTCGATTTTGGTCACCCTGTATGATTTGGATCAATGTCACTTGGTTAACGAGACTATTACATCTAACTTAATAAGCACGTCGCAAAATTTTATTAACGAGGTGCATTTTGTGGTATTTATTGATTTTTAAAGCCTACGATGCAAAATCAATTTTTTTTGGTTTTTATTTTTTTCCGCTGCGGTCACTCAACCGATTTCAATCAAATTTTGGTGATATGTAGGCAACCATAAAAGGCTTCCAAATGTGTAGAAAAATGTATAGCATGCAATTTAAAAAAATATATTACCATGGCGTTGCACATTTTTGGAACACCCTGTATAATAAAAAATAATTTCTTGAATTGTACCTTGAAGTACAGGGTAAGCCTGCAAAAAGTCAAACTCTTACCTTAATGAGTAAGTGAGCTACAGAAGACGGGAGCTTAGTTGCAGGACCCTGTATATATATATTTTCATGCTCGCGATTTATATCCTTAGTTATGTGCCCGTCAAATAATATACTATTAATCGTTACTAAAATAGTCAAAAACGCACATTATACCTAGTTTCTATAGCACTATATTGTGGTTGTAACATATACAGTATTTTTTTGAGTAAGTCATTTTAGAGTGTGAAGTGTTAATCTTTGGCTTTTGCCACATTTATAGGCACATTTTATTTCACTTTTAAGCTTTATTACTGTGCCAAAGATAAGATTCTCTTTATTGACTACACAGAAATGTATGGTGACAAATGGACGGCATATGAACAAACGAGTGATCTCTGACAAACCAATGGGTTTCGATTTTTTTAGGACATACCCATAAAAACATTTATAAAAACATACTCCGGATACTTTTAAACTCATTTCCCGAAAAAATTCACGAAAACGTTTGCATTAAAATGACAAAGGCTATTAACCTCTTGGTCACGTAAACCATGGATGCTGTAATTTCCGCTTGAGTAATTTCCCCAATGATCAATAATACGGGCGGTGGTGCAAAGATTCCTCTCCGTTCATAGGCTAGCGACGACCATGCGAAAACCACAACCGTTTTGTTTCCTGGTACAAGGAGCCGAGCGCGAGCGCCCCGAATCCGCATTAGCGTGCATATGTCAGCTCGCCTATGAAATCACATCAGACGATTATGGGTAGGTGTGGGCCCATTTTGCACAAGGCCGACAGCCGGGATTTAGTCAGTCGGGCGGACGGCTACTAGCTACCATCAGAACAGCGAGGACAGATACGCGACCGATTCAGCCGCTGCCTGTGATCTCCCGAGCGTTACATATGGACTAAAAGTGGAAGGGTTTCGATACCGTTAACCGTCCGGAAAATTGTTGCCGAACAAATCATCTCCCTTGATCATTTTGGCACATTTAACCCTGTGAAATATTCTCTCCCGCCCCGACGGATACATACGTTCCATCAAACACCCCTTTACTAAATATAGATCTCGGTAGATATACGGAGAAATATAATGTGGTTTAGTTTGTCTTCAGTCTATCTAGGCATGGTATGTTAACACATATCGTTCCCATAACAGGAAACCCTTATGTCTGAAGTAAGAGGTGTTTAGTGATTTTTTTAAAAACCGTTAAACAAAAGTATTATCTATGTTCAAAGCGTTTTATTTAACAATTCCTTTAAAATTTTGTAAACTAAAATAGGAATAATATTTTCTTAAATTTTGCTGTTGAAGGACTAAGGGCGGATTACAACAACAAAAGTTGGATAAAATAACATTTGATATTATATCTTCAGATATAAATTTATCTTAAGTTAACGTTGCAGATAGGTTAGTAGCTACATTAGTTACAAGCAATCTTTACTTACCATTTGATCCCTTTTTAAACTTAATTTAGTTTAAATCAACAGTCAAGTCTTTAATATCGCAGGTCATACATAATAAATAAATGTAGAATAAGTATAATGAAAAACAAAATCGATTGCTTGCAAAAATATTATAAATATTACTTGTACGTTTATTTATTATAATTATTACTTTCTAATGAGCTCCACTAATCTGTGCAAGAATGGTGGCGAGGTGCAGACACAAATTCGGAGTGTTATTTGAGGACGTTTTGCTCTGGAGTGTTTCTCTGGGAGTACAATTCCAATGCATAGAACTGTAGTCAAGTTGGTGTAAGTGATTTAGCACCTCGGAGTGTTATGCAGTCAACAAACCAAACTCTGCTATAAGATGCTGGTGCAACTCACACTGTTCCAGTCGTCAAATCGATAGGTGCTCTTTTGGGTAATTCTATACGTTCCTTTCAATTCTAATTCGACCGTAACACTTACAGACGTTAAAGGAATCGACACATAAATCAAGGATAAAGCAGCGTTTCCTCATATGTATTTACAGTCTTTCCTATAATTCCTATGTCATCTTACAATAATGTGATTGGGATTTTAGGTTATCTCGTTTATATCTTAACCTTTTATTATAACCTTGTTATTCTCAGGGTTCCAAGCCGAGCGGTCATTTCGGGGTTAATACGAATCACACGCATCGAAATGAGTAGACAACTAAATATACTTCATAATTTTGTTCTTATTATTTCACCGAAATGATTAGGTATTTCCATTCAAATTATACGTTAAACTGAACTGGAAACCTTTGCTGATAATACAAAAAATATCCGGCTCAATTCTCTCAAGTGTAGGCGATGAATTCTGTGAATATTGGCGTTTTTTTGTTGAACACAAGAAGACTACGACATAGGCACCCAACAATCTTAACATCCGTCATCTAGACTCGACAGAATTGAGCCGGATATTTTTTGTATTATCGGCAAAGATTTCAAGTTCCGTTTAACGTATAATTCGAATTGAAATACCTAATAATTTCGGTGAAAAACCACGATACTGATAAAAAAATTATGAGGGATAGTTGGTTGCCTACTCATTTCGAAGCCCACCTTAAAATGATAATATGTCAAGTCATAGTGCAATGTGCGGCAAGAAATACTCGGGCAAAGACAAAATACCCTATATAGAATTCTTCCAATCCACCACTAACGTCACTGGTTAGTGACGGTTCTTAGCTTCTTTAAAATATTAATAATACTACACCATAATACTAAAGAGTACATATAATACTACACCAACAAGTGTATCAGCTGATATATGTAAATACATACAAAATAATAGTTTATCTTGAGATTTTACCCACAGATAGGCCTATCTGCATATATTTAACTTTGATATTGAACTTGATGGGAAATTCAACTAGTACATAATATGCAGGGCGTTCCATTTAAAAGCTCAAAGAAAAGCCATTTGAAAAACATCAAAATTTACTAAGTTCTAGAAGTTCTAACCCTGTATAGTGAATCTAATATCTTTGGATACTATCATCTATCTACTGAAATTGACTATTGCCTAACATAGTTTAAAGGCAAATTCTGCAAAAATGTCGTTTTTGCATAGTTTTAAAGAAGATGAGGCAACGGGCAAATTTTGCAGAAATAATTGAATAAATCAGGAACCATTAACGCTGTGAGTTAGCAACATATACGGTTGGATAACAAATTTATTAGTATTCATATAATACTAAAATATACAGGTCATTACATTTAAAAAATTTATATACTTTCCGCCACGCCTAAATGTAAAACCTGTATAGTTGAAAATAATTTTGCGTTATAGAACCTGATGAGTCAACCAACTTGACTCAAACACTTTTTCTTTCTCGAACGATTTAGTAGCCGGGATACTAATAACTCACCCTATATAATATACAGTGTGTGTCACGGGACGTTGGATTGTATGTGTATTTTAGTTAGTATTAGACATGGAAAGTGGGTTAAATGACCAAAGTAGTGCATGTTTATGTGCTTTTTTATAATGTGTTCAGAAAACAGTTGAATTCCAAATGGTTTCCAAGCTATTTTGGAAAAACCAAATAATTTAATTTTTACTTTATCATACGCAGTATGTAAAGTATTGTAATCATGCCGAAAAAAAAAATTGAGATTTTAGTGGAAATAGGTCTTTATGGGTCCCCTGAACATTTTTGACCAAGGTACAAAAAAATGTCTGTGTGTGTGTGTGTGTGTGTGTGTGTGTGTGTGTGTGTGTGTGCGTGTGTAAACGATTTTTGTGACGACGGTTCCGGAGAAACTACTAAAGGTATCGGGACGAAAGTTTATATTTAGAAGTTTTATGACCAAACTTAGAGCTGAAAAGCTTTTGGTTCAAAATGGTCGAAAGGAACTGGTAGTTTATTCTAAGACTTTTTCAATGATTTTGCAAATGAGCCGCCATTTCTGTACTATCGACAAAATAGTTGAATAATAAATTAAAGTATAGGAAATTCTGAATAATTTATGCCTATGACTTTTTTTGGTAAAATTAATAGTTTAGCTTCAAGAGCAAATTCTATTTGATCGAGATCGATCGCATCTGCATTGATATGAAATTACATTCCGGAGAAACTACTAAAGGTATCGGGCCGAAAGTTCATATTTAGAAGTTTCATGACCTAACTTAGAGCTGAAAAGCTTTTGGTTCAAAAGGGTCCAAAGGAACTGGTAGTTTATTCAAAGGCTTTTTCAAGGATTTTGCAAATGAGCCGCCATTTCTGTAATTTCGTCAAAATAGTTAAATAATAAATTAAAGTAGAGGAAATTTTGAATAATTTATGCCTATGACATTTTTTGGTAAAATTAATAGTTTAGCTGCAAAAGCAAATTCTATTCGATCGAGATAGGTCGCATCTGCACTGATATGAAAATACATAGTAGCCAGAATTTTGACAAATATTTTTTTGTGCTGTCACCACAGAAATGTCTGTGGCTATCACACTCGAAAACAGCTGATTTCATCAGAGGTTGGAGAACCGCTATGGAGCGTTGCCGCCCTAGTGAGGCAAAGCACAAAATACAAAATTCAAATAAAATAAGATCACCAATTTGATTGTTTGTTGATAAGATATATCAACCCGTTGTTATATCTAATTGTAAAAGCGATAAATTGAGAAAGTAAATAATGTATAGCGATGAGTGTAGTTATATTTTAGTATGTTGGCACGGATGTGACATCTACAGTGTCATGAATGAATATAAATCTGACAGAATTTGAATTAACTTTTTAAACTTGACGTTTCGTAGAAGTGGTATAAACCTAACATTTCCTTTTTAATTTAGAATTTTTTTAAAATACGTATTTCTCAAAAAGCGACACAAAAAACGTTGATGTCACTCCTGCCGAAAACTACATAGTGCGAATCGCTCACATGCGACGGCGACGCACCGCCATCGGTGACGCGCCACATCATCGCTCGTCGCGCTATTCCGTACTTTCGGCTTTCGGCACTTGTGAGATAAATAATTATTATTCTGAGGACAGTAGGTAGTGTCAAATGCTGATGCTTTGACAATACCTATTATTGATTCTATTGACTACCAAAATATCTGTCAAATCCTGGCTAACTAGTTTAATTTTAATGCAGACACGATTTATCTCAGTCAAATAGATTCTCGTGCCGCTAAACTGTTAATTTTATATTTTGTATGATAAAGTCATGTGCCTGGCCACATCAGATTTTTGATTTATGATCATAACTCCTTTATTTGTGACCCCATCAAAAAATAGTGTTAACATTATAAACGCACCTTTTGGTCTACAATCTGATTAAGTCAGTTTAATTTTTTTTCGCCTATGAGTTCTTCAGAAACAAACAAAACTTTTTTCTTATGGATGCCATAATGATTTTATACATTTTTGAAGTCAATATTTTTTCTTAGTTGTTTGATATCCTACATGCCATATTTAGAACACGATATCCGACAAAATTTAGATTTTTCTTTTAAAATCTGAAAATAGCATGGTGCCATGAAAAACTCATTTAAGTGATAGTGTATTTATGTGTCCATAGTTAAGTGACAGTAAAATATTGGAATGTATTTATTTGTACTAACACACAACATAAAAAGTAACAACATGTTAACAACCTACATAACGATATATTGATTTCCGGGTGGAAACCGCGTTGAGGACTTTGAAGTAGTCGACGTTTCGCGCTCTGTTGCAAGAGGCATCTTCAGGACTAAGTTGTCAAACCAAGCGCTAAGAAGATACTGTCGTCTGTTGGGGCGGGTCTTTATATATGAGGGGACTGGTGTCACCAGATGGTGTTTGGAGTGGGGGTAACGTAGTGGAAGGGGTGGGGTTAATAGGTGGGGGTAACGTAGTGGAAGGGGTGGGGTTAACAGGTGGTGGGCCAGCAGGTAGAATTTAGATAACCTACATAACGTTTTTCAAAAATCTCGCCATTATCATGGACGCATTTTTCACAGCATTCCGTAATACTTCTGGTGTACATTCTGTACACCATTCTGTACCACCTGTACATTCTGGTGACCTTACCGAGAGTTCTTCTATCAATCGAATTGAAAGCGGCGATGACAGTGTCACGTGCGATGACAGTGTCATAGGTAGCAATTACTCTCCGTTCATGTCTATATTTAGACATGAACGGAGAGTAATTATAATAGTTCCTCACAATTCGGGTATTATGTGCAAGTGCTCTTGTTGGAGCCACATACCTTATCGTAAGCCGAACGGTATATCGTCCATTATTTCTTCGCCCTCCTCAGAAAACAATTGCAGATATATCTCCGAAGTTAAATTTTTGTTACAAAAAGTTGGGACGATTAATTCGTTGGCCAGTATGCCGCACCATACATTAAAATCAAACTGCGCCTGATTATGGTGCGGTACAAAAAGTTGGAAAAATATATTTCATTCGACTATTATATATATATATACAAGGGGGAAGGAAGTTTGTCGGGCACTTCCGTCATACGAAGAAGCAACCCGTGTCTACGGTTGCTTCTTCGTATGACGGAACTTCTTCGGACTATTAGTCCTCATCAGTACGGTATAGCCAAGGAGTAAGATGGACACTCAATGGAAAAAACACTCAAATGGAGACTATAGGGGGGGTGCCCAATGTCGCCAATTGGTGCTTCAGTCACAACATCTTCAGGATTCGAAGACTAGATGTGACCTCGCGCCGCAGGTGACGGACACCCCAGGCCCATATATATGTATATATATATATATATATATATATATATATATATATATATATATATATATATATATATATATATATATATATATATATATATATATATATATATATATATGGATAATGGTGTATTAATTGATCGTCAATTTAATAAGTAGTATGTAGTTGATTTTCTGGGTGTCGATCACTGGCTTTTTTGGTTTCGTTGCTGTTTCGATCTAATGTAATTTATAAAATTCAATGCTTGGACTGTGATGGTTGTTATGTCGGCGTCACCGGTCAGTGGTTGCGGAACCGAATTTGTTTACACAGAAGCGATTGTAATACGAAAAAGACAAGATGTGCCTTGGCGGCCCACGCGATAAACCACAAACATTCTTTTAATTTCGATGAAGTGAAAATATTAGATTCCGATGCTCATTATAATAACAGAATGTTTCTGGAGATGTACAACATAAACATAACAGAAAATAATGTGAACTTCAAGCAGGATGTTGAAAACCTTAGCCACATATACTCTCACATAATTGATTTTGATGTAAAGAGAAGACCGCCAAGGCAAATAGAATACTCAACTCTTGCGTTCTAGGTGCTGTTTTTAAATTGTAATATTGGGGTTAAGTTTTACTGTTGACCGAGGGATTGATGGTTGGCGGCGCTGTGTCTACCTGGACTTGCGCGCGTCCTAGTGTTGTGAGAGAATATAAAAAAATACTGTTTTGTTTATATTCATGGCGATCCACGTTTGCACATGCTATTCGTCTTGTTTTGTTCGTGAATAGTGTAAAAATGTCCGTATCGTCCACAAAGGGTGAAATTGTTTAGTTGTGCTCCGTTATTAATGTTCGCACTTTGTTTTTAATGTCTCGCTACCTCCTTTAAACTCGCAGTAAGTAGGATTGACACACCGCTAGATGGAATTGTATTGCTTATTGTTGATATTTTCAGAACCTTACCTGAAGAACGGTCAATAAAGATCCGAAAATTTGTAAGATTTAAATGAGTTTCATTTAAATCAAAAAAGCCAGTGATCGACACCCAGAAAATCAACTGCATACTACTTATATATATATATATATATATATATATATATATATATATATATATATATATATATTATATATATATATATATATATATATAAAGGGGGTGAATTCTCGCAGAAATCTGCATACATTAATATTATTATATTATATATATATATATATATAGTTAAGTTGCTGACTAATGGGAATTCGACTGGGAGACGTAATAATACTACTCTTTACTCATTGAGCCAAGCTTTCGGCGTGTATTTCTATCGCCTTCTTCAGGGCACTATAATGATAACATATACACAACTCATTACATCACATTCCACTAAACAATAGGCTAAAAAGACTTACATGATTTTTGAGGTTACGTTATAAACTGGCCATCCTAGCATTCACCAACCAACACTTCCTCACGTTATTTCTGTTGTACAATTTGTTGTAAACACGGTTTTAAAACTAACAATACTGACATGAACTAAATTTATTAATATTTAACTGGAGTGAAATTCCTTGTCGGTGTATTAAAACTAAAAATATCAGTGACATATGGTATTTTTTCCTTAAACACAAGTATTATTGCCAACACTTCAACCCTGGTGACTTTGTTTACAGAACTAACTAAAAGGTTGTTAACCATTGATAATTAAAAAGTGATTGCGCTTTCAAATAAGCTGTTATTGTTTTCTTTTTTTGTTGTATATTCCAATAGATAAGTGTAGATGTTACTCAAATTCTGTATATCTGATCTTTTATTCATTGAGTCTTTATGTTTATGTATATAATACATTTCTAAAAACGATCTTTTAAAATAATTTGTTTCTCTATCCAATATCTTTACCTCATCATAATTTATTTTGTGGTCGTTGTCATTGACATGTGCCGCCAAAGTACATCTCTGCTGATTGTGTTTACTATCACTTTTGTGTCCTGATATTCTTGATTTGACAAGTTGTGAAGTTTGTCCGACATAAAACAACTGACAATCCGAACATTGTAACCGATAAATCACATTTGATTGCATTAAGGGAGGGGTTTTGTCTTTAAGTTTACTGAATAATGAATTTACTGTCTTGATACTTTTCTTTGCTATCCTTATATTTTCTTGACCAAAGATTCTTATAATTTTGTTAGTTAAATTTGTTACATCGATAATTGACTCATATTTCTTGTCTATATTATGTATTTTGATTTGGCGTGTTTTTTCTCACCATTTCACATGCGAAAAAGTGGCTTCTTAATTCTTTATGGAAAATTTGGAGAGGCCTTTTCGAGCGCGCGGAGCGCGCCCGATCTGCTATATGGGCAATTCTACGTTGCGTGAGTTTTTGAAATCGACGCAAAACTGCCTCTAGGGCGTTTCTGCTTCAAAATTTTCCAAAAAGCGAGCGATTTTCGTGAACGCGCCTCAACATTCCAACAGCCATTTATTACGCGTCGTCATGGTTGCCAGCTAAGAAACGTCAAAAGCGCAGACATAACCTTATCATAACCTCAAACAGTCAAACCTATTTACATTGCAGTAGGTATCTACAGAGCTAAGCGATATGTTACGTCCCCACAAGTATGATTTGAAAAACCTATAACCATGTTGTTCGTATAAAAATATGTATTAATTTGCGTTAGTCTTTGTTACGTACGAATGCGTACCTACTTAATACCCTACCTAATTGGAATGATATGGTAAAATTTGACAAATAGTGAAATAGCGAATGCTACCGCGCAGTTGAGTTACTACGAAAACAGTAAGTAAATTAATAGAAATGATTTCCGTTTCGTTTAGTATGGCCGTTTACTAACCCTCTAATAGTCTAATTGATTACAGTTTGAGAGGTAGCTCTTAGATGGCACCAATGTACACAAGTCGGGTCTGCGCACAGCGCCAATGTCCGTCCTAACCTAATATTTTGATGGTGAGATTTCCCAAACAACCGCACTCATAGTATAAGGTGAATTTATTGCAGATTATTTGTAAAACACATTTACTTATTTATTAATAATTTCAGGTTGTGAACAAACTGTCGTACAGTAACTAATTTGTACGTATTTAGCCCCACATTCAATAGATCTTCCAGGTCAAAGTATATCTAAAGACACAGATGGCATATAACTCAGTTTACCATACTACAGCCCCTATAACTACCAGAAACCCGAAGTTAAAATAGTGTGCGAATTGACAGCGCAAGAGAGAAACCTAGAACGTGAACATCAGCTCATTATGCCAGAAATGCGGATGACTCGAAAGAAAATAAACAAGTATTTTTCCTCTAATCAAACATTTAGTACAAGAATTTGAAGGAATGAAACTATTTATCGTTATTTTAAGGTTACATTAATTATTATATTTTTAGTTGAATTTCTTTTAATTCGATTTTTGCACAGGTAACATATACGATGTGATAAATAGGCTGAGGAACTAGGAATCTAATTTTGAGTTAAAGAAAGTTATCTGTTACTTCGAACAAAACAGATTTGTATATATCAGAACAAATGGGACGAATAGCAACATTGGTGATTCGGAAGGGGTATTGAAGTAGACTTATCGCAATATCGCATTGGTCAGTCGTAACTCTCGGTCACCCGTAATGTTATTGTCAATTTCATATACATACGCGCATCAATCATATTACAAAGAATACAATTTCGAATCAAGGGCTGTATTGCTATAACCATAAATGAGGACAAACTTTGGATTTAGTTCAAATCTATTTATTTCAACACGTTTTTGCACAGCTAAATGTGGCATTTTCTACGGCTAAAAGGTGGGATTCTACGTATGTGTAAATTGACAAAACGTGTTCTCCGGGACGATTATGGAAAAAGATTCTATTCAAGTTAACAGTTACATGTTACGAAGAAATATTTAAATTTGTAAATAATCCATTTTTTACTTATTGTTTTCTGTAATATATACACATGTATACAACAATGATGTGCAATGTTCTACAAATATATATTATATGCACAGTCTCTGTAAAGGAACTAATTTAATTTTTAGCCTCAATCATGTTTTAGTTTCTTAATTATCATTGCTTATTTGTTATTTAAAAATACTAATCTTATTATACATGTATTACATATTCTGCAATGTATGTACAATGTTATTAATCTACAATACCAATCTGTATAAGTAGTGACCAACCAAGCAGTAGAGTGTTTAAAATGAACTTTTTGGAAAATCAAAGTTTTAAGTTGATTTATGTTATCTCTATGGACCCACATATAACATCAACAAGACTAACCCAATTAAGAAAAAATAGGTCTCCCAGAAGAGGCCTAATATTTATAATTTTTTTCAATTGTTTGTTGTAGTTAAGTTAAAGTTTTTTTGAAGTTGAAAATTTTCAACTATAGTTTGTGAAATAATAGTATATAAATATTACTTTACTGCAAGATTTAGATTTACTGCACTTGGCATAAAATTGAGTAAATTTAACAATTGAACTTTTTTTTGTATTCCACGTAATGGAATAACTGGGAACAAATAATAACAATTGTTTTTTTCAAGTGACAAACATCTTTAATAAAATCTAAAATAAAAAAAAAAACAAATCAGAAAAATGTTTTCCATTAAAGCCTTCTATATAAGAGTAGATTGTAGTTGCTGGGCCAACATGCCATTATATGAAAAATAATTTAGTGTTTAATTTGACAAATAGACAATTATACAAAAGTACATTATATAAGTTGATAAAAAGGTGTCTCTAGGGACCCACGTATACCACCAACAAATTTTGCCCAATTGAAAGCAATCTGAGTCTTCCTCAGGTGGTCTAAAAATTTTTACATTTATATAATGTTTGCCACTTGAAAAAAAAAACAATTATTGGATTTGTCATCGTAATTTGCATTGATTATATATTCAAATAATTATGAAAGTAAGCTAAATTTGTTAAAATTACTAAATTTTATGCAATTTAAGTACATTGCATTAGAATACTATATTTTAATAGTTTTGTTTCACACCATACGTATTGTTAAAATTATTCAACTTGAAAAGAAAAAGCAACCCAAAAAAAAATCAAATTTATTGCGTCAAATTATATTTTTGTTTTCAATTGCGGGAGACTAATTCTTTTTAAGGGTTCAAAGTTCAGCAACGAACTTCGTAAATTGTACAGATCTTTTAATTTTGCTTTTAAATTTGAGATATTTTGCAGTCAAAGGATATTAATTGAATGTTGCTACAGCATACGAACAGGACAACGATAACTAAAAAGAGAATACATACCTCTCCGTTCAAACGCACAAAAATCGTCGTTTTTGCTGCTTCGTACCGATTTTATAATTAAAGCCATTTCTTGGATATTTTACTGCATGTATTGATAGGTGATTTTACTATGCAGTGGATGAAGCAAGGATTTATAAATCCAAAAACAACATTGTAAGTAATTGTCTATTGTTCAATTCTGACTAATTTTCGGTATGTATTCTCTTTTTAGTTATCGTTGTCCTGTTCGCATGCTGTAGCTACATTCAATTAATACCCTTTGAGTGCAAAAAATCTCAAATTTAAAAGCAAAATTAAAAGATCGGTACGAAGTACGTTTTTTTTACAATTTACGTGTACAATTCGCGGGTGCGTTCCGCACGCGTTTCTCCGTTTCGGCACCCTTAACTGAACAATTTTTGTTTTATATATGAGTCCATAGAAACAACTTTATAGGTAACAACTTAGAAGTTTGGATTTGGAAAAAAGTTTTTTTTCAAACACAGTAGTATTTTTTTAAAGACAGTAGTGTATATGCGGTCTATCGATTCCTGCGATGTACCGATTCACTGATCTACCTAATAGGCGGTCTATAGGTCCACTAGTTTTGTAAATTATTAACACTTTGACTTCTATTCATGTTTTCATTGGCTAATTGTATTATTTTCCAAATTTGACGTTCTGTAAAGTATATTTGTGATTAGTGCTCTTGGGTATGATTTTTTCGCCAAAACCGACTCCAATCTTTTAAAAATTTTTTCTACATATTCCTGATTGCTTATAAGCGTTATGCGTTTTTTTAGTTGTTTTATAAAATTCACCTTTACTCCCATGCTATGCTGTGAATAGTAATTTATATATCTGTTTGACGAAGTTGGTTTTTGATACCAGTCTAGCTTTAAATTTCCTTCTGGATCTCTAATTACTTTAGTATCTAAGAATGGCACACTACTGCTTTTATCTTCCCTTTCTAGAGTAAACTTTAAGGTATTGTCGTATTTATTGAATATTTTCAACATTTCTTCAATGCCATTCTCAGGTACCGCTGCTATCACATCATCAACGGACTTTTTTATAAAGGGAACCTCAGAAGACAATTTAGGTAAACACTCAAGTAGTGAATCCATAACGTATTGAGAAAGAATTGGACTTAGCCTCGACCCCATAGCACAACCAAATATTTGTAAATAGTGACTGTCCCTGTATGAAAAATAATTGTTATCTAGCACAAACGTTATAAGTTTAATAAAATGTGTTTCGGTCATGTTGTTTGCAAAGTTCTTAATACTATCCCATTTCGCCTTAATAACTTTAATTGTTAATTCCCTCGAAATATTCCCAAACAAATTTATTACGTCGAATGATACTACTCTATAATTTAATGGAATTTTTCTATTTTTCATAAATTCGGCAAACTTAAATGTGTCCCCTGTATAATACCGGTTTTCCGTGTTGTACGCGTTATCTAAAATTTGTGCAATAAACTCAGCTATGTACATTGTAGGGCTTTGAATTCCTGAGACTATAGGACGTAAAGGGATGTTCTCTTTATGGATTTTTGGGTTTCCATAAATTCTCGGACATACTGAATTGTAGGTTTTAAATTTTTTTCCTTGTTCTGGTGTGATAATTTCTTTAGTTACTAATTCTGTAATCAATGTATTTGCCTTTGTTTGTATACTTGAAGTTGGGTCTGTTTTAATTTTTTTAAATACCTTTTTGTCTTCTAATAAGTTGAGCATTTTTTCATTGTATTCCTCACTGTACATGTTATATATATATATATATATTATTATTATCTATCACTTAGAGATTTAGCCTTGTCAATATATTAAAAAATACACAATTTACGTTCAAAAATTGTTTATTAAATTGGGGTTAGAGGCTTTGATTAAAATGTTTACACGTTCACATTAAATTAAACAGTAAAACAACATATTAAAAACTTGATCTGACGTTTCGATGGTCACCCGCCTGCCACGATTTTGTTAGTTGGGTGGTCGAAGTTTGGTTTACTGCTTCACAGTTGTTTTTGTTTTGTAGAACTGAAAGGCTCAGACTGTGTGTCTCGTGTGCATGTAATTCGGATATTATGTTAATTGTTAAAAATGTACAGTTGAGTCCTAAGCTATTTTAATTGAACTTGGTGTGTTTGGTGATGTGACTGTTCTGATAGTATGTATTTCTCTTGGCTGATTTCTCTGACTCTATGATGTAAGTATTTTATAGAATTTACTATCGTAGATTACCTGTTTTGCACAGTTTGAGTGAAGCTTATGTTTTTGTATATTAATTTTAGCTTGTTCCTGATGAAGTTTTGAAATAAAACGAAAATTTGAACTTAGATAAAAGGAGTCTCCTCTTCTACACCCAATAGACCGAAATTCCCACATTATTCGATTTGACGATATATATATATATATATATATATATATATATATATATATATATATATATATATATATATATATATATTTATATATTATATATATATATATATATATATATATATATATATATATATATATATATATATATATATCGTCAAATCGAATAATGTGGGAATTTCGGTATATATATATATATATATATATATATATATATATATATACAGTGAGCGCGTAAAGTATGGAAACAACAAAATCTCAAGAACGGATTGCTATTCATCAACAAATGTCCGACATTTTTACTTTATCATACGCAGTATGTAAAGTATTGTAATCATGCCGAAAAAAAAAATTGAGTTTTTAGCGGAAATAGGTCTTTATGGGTCCCCTGAACATTTTTGACCAAGGTACAAAAAAATGTCTGTGTGTGTGTGTGTGTGTGTGTGTGTGTGTGTGTGCGTGTGTAAACGATTTTTGTGACGACGATTCCGGAGAAACTACTAAAGGTATCGGGACGAAAGTTTATATTTAGAAGTTTTATGACCAAACTTAGAGCTGAAAAGCTTTTGGTTCAAAAGGGTCGAAAGGAACTGGTAGTTTATTCTAAGCCGTTTTCAGTGATTTTGCAAATGAGCCGCCATTTCTGTAATTTCGGCAAAATAGTTAAATAATAAATTAAAGTAGAGGAAATTTTGAATAATTTATGCCTATGACTTTTTTTGGTAAAATTAATAGATTAGCTTCAAGAGCAAACTCTATTTGATCGAGATCGATCGCATCTGCATTGCTATGAAATTACATAGTAGCCTGGATTTGACAAATATTTTTTTGTGCAGTCACCAGCGATTAGAAATATCAAGATACGACCCTTGCGGCGGCACCTTTGATGTCCACGTTTTACGAAACTAGCAGGCGCGACAGCCGTGATTCGAAAAAGTCCGCTAGATGGCGCCACTGCAAAAGAGGTAAATTTATTACTTCAAACTGACACGGACACTGTCATATTGACAGAAAAATGTAAACTGTTACTCTGACAGGAAAGTGTAATAGTATATTGCCGCCTGCTGTCACCACAGAAATGTCTATGGTTGTCACACTTGAAAACAGCTGATTTGATCAGAGGTTGGAGAACCGCTATGGAACGTTGCCGCTCTAGTGCGGCAATGGAACAAAATACAAAATTCAAATAAAATAAAATCACCAATTTAATTGTTTGTTGATAAGAAATATCAACCCGTTGTTATATCTAATTGTAAAAATGATAAATTGAGAAAATTGTAAATAAAGTATAGCGATGAGTGAAGTTATATTTCAGTATGTTGGTACGGATGTGACATCTGCACTGTCATGAACGAATATAAATCTGTCAGAACTTGAATTATCTTTTAAAACTTGACGTTTCGTAGAAGCGGTATAAACCTAACATTTCCTATACAGAAATATAACCATTTTAGATTTTTTTAAAATACTTATTTCTCAAAAAGCTTGTGAGATAAATAACTATTATTTTGATAACAGTAGGTAGTGTCAAATGCTGATGCTTTGACAATACCTGCTATTGATACTATTGACTATTAAAATATATGTCAAATCCCGGCTAACTAGTTTAATTTTAATGCAGACACGATTTATCTCAATCAAATAGATTCTCATGCAGCTAAACTATTAATGTTATATTTTGTATGATAAAGTCATGTGCCTGGCCACATCAGATTTTTTTTAAATGACAGCCCTATATTTTTTTAATGAATTGGACAGATCTTTTAATTGCCTTAATGGTAGCATAATATTTTTATAGCCTTACATAAGAACATTTTCGAGAAAATGACAATTGAAGTTTATGAAATTAAAGTGACAAAATCTCCGTAACGGCCCGTCCAAATTTAACGAAATTTTGGAATTAAGTATTTTGTAATCATGTGAAGTCACTTGCGTTATTATCGTTAATGCGACGTTTACAGTTTCTGAGATATAACCTCAAACTTGAATTTTAAATGGAACAGCCTGTATATTTTGACATTTTCTGTTACAGTCTTTAATTGCCTATTCAATGTTACTACGCTTGTTATAGTATTATATCAAAAACATCTTGATATTAACAAAAACCTTTATTACTTAGGTCTAAAAATTAAAGAAAAAATCGATAACAAAAAAATAACAACAGCTCAACTTAACAGAATCGTACAGAGCATACACCATATATATATATATATATATATATATATATATATATAACTGGTTTAATCGGTTTAAATATACTATATATGGAATATGACGTAAATAGAATCCAAGTGAGAAGTAATTTTTAAAATTAATTAAAAGGATACGGTCTCAGCCCGGATCCGACCGGGCTCAGTAGTTCAGCGGTAGAGCAATTCCCGGCAAGGAAGAAGGCCCCGGTTCGAATCCGGGCTGAGACCGTATCCTTTTAATTAATTTTAAAAATTACTTCTCACTTGGATTCTATTTACGTCATATTCCATATATAGTATATATATATATATATATATATATATATCTACAAGGATTCACTGTCGTCCGTTATTAATTAAGTTGATGATTAATGGGAAATCGACTGGGAGACTTAGTAATATTACTCTTTACTCATTTAGCCAAGCTTTCGGCGTTTATTCTACCGCCTTCTTCAGGGCACTATAACAATTACATATAAATATTTTTCACCACACTACATTATACCAAAACAATAGATTAAACAAAACTTACATGATTTTTGAGGTTAACTTATAAAATCGACATCCTATCATTTTCCGCTAGCATTTCCACACTCTATTCAAGCAGCACGTACATTCGGTCATGAACAGTTGTCACATAAATAAAATGAACAGAACAAAACGAAACGGTTAAAATTAAACTTGTCGAAGAATCAAAATTGGAAAACCATGCGACATGTGTACTGTTTTTCTTCTCAATGCGAATAATATTGCCAACACTTTAACCCCGGTGACTTTTCTGCTAACTTATTTCACTAACCTTGTCAAATTCATTATTAAAACGTAATTGCTTCTTCCAATAAACTATTGTAGTTATTATTTCTTTTTGTTTTATATCCCAGTAGGTAAGTATAGATGTTGCTTAAATTCTGTATGTCCGATCTTTTATTCATAGAATCCTTATTTTGGTGTATATAATACATTTCCAAAAAAGATCTTTTAAAATAATTTCTTTCCATATCTAATATTTTTACGTCATCATAATTTATTTGGTGGTCATTATCATTAACGTGAGCTGCCAATGTACATCTCTGTTGATTGTTTTTACTGTCACTTTTGTGTCCCGATATTCTTGACTTTACAAGTTGTGACGTCTGTCCAATATAAAACAACTGGCAATCAGTACACTGCAATCGATAAACCACGTTTGATTGCAATACTGGTGGGGTTTTGTCTTTAAGCTTACTGAATAAATTACTTACTGTTTTAATACTTTTCTTTGCAATCTTTATATTTTCATTGCCAAAGATATAAAGAAATATAAAGATTGCAAAGAAAAGTATTAAAACAGTAAGTAATTTATTCAGTAAGCTTAAAGACAAAACCCCACCAGTATTGCAATCAAACGTGGTTTATCGATTGCAGTGTACTGATTGCCAGTTGTCTTATATTGGACAGACGTCACAACTTGTAAAGTCAAGAATATCGGGACACAAAAGTGACAGTAAAAACAATCAACAGAGATGTACATTGGCAGCTCACGTTAATGATAATGACCACCAAATAAATTATGATGACGTAAAAATATTAGATATGGAAAGAAATTATTTTAAAATATCTTTTTTGGAAATGTATTATATACACCAAAATAAGGATTCTATGAATAAAAGATCGGACATACAGAATTTAAGCAACATCTATACTTACCTACTGGAATATAAAACAAAAAGAAATAATAACTACAATAGTTTATTGGAAGAAGCAATTACGTTTTAATAATGAATTTGACAAGGTTAGTGAAATAAGTTAGCAGAAAAGTCACCGGGGTTAAAGTGTTGGCAATATTATTCGCATTGAGAAGAAAAACAGTACACATGTCGCATGGTTTTCCAATTTTGATTCTTCGACAAGTTTAATTTTAACCGTTTCGTTTTGTTCTGTTCATTTTATTTATGTGACAACTGTTCATGACCGAATGTACGTGCTGCTTGAATAGAGTGTGGAAATGCTAGCGGAAAATGATAGGATGTCGATTTTATAAGTTAACCTCAAAAATCATGTAAGTTTTGTTTAATCTATTGTTTTGGTATAATGTAGTGTGGTGAAAAATATTTATATGTAATTGTTATAGTGCCCTGAAGAAGGCGGTAGAATAAACGCCGAAAGCTTGGCTAAATGAGTAAAGAGTAATATTACTAAGTCTCCCAGTCGATTTCCCATTAATCATCAACTTAATATATATATATATATATATAATGAATATAATTGATTCTTCGATCGATAAATTAGTAATGTCAAGCTAATATTGTTTGGGTTATTCGATCAGTTAATAATAACGCTAACTCTTTATTTTTAATTGCTATATTTCGGAACTAAATTGTTCCTTCTTCAGGAAAAACTACAAAAGAGCACAAGACACAAAAATTAATACAAAATGCCAATAAAAACGTTAATGTACTTACAAACATGAGTTATATGAAACAGCACAAATTGAGAAACATTTCCACTATTTCTAACAGATTCAAACACATAAATCACGACATCAAAACAATCAATAAAACAACCACGTCGGTCAGGTCAATAGACTCGTTTTGGCGGCAAAAGGACAAGTTCACAATTCAGACCACAACCACGGGCATGCGTCGAGCATAACAACAAATGGCGCTAACTAGAAAATCATACTATCACTACCCTGTGTTCTGCTGTTACTGGACGCACTCTTATCGATGGCAATGATATAAGAATAAATATTACTAAGACCATCTACATCGCTCTTAAAGTTTACCGTGTTATCCATCAAATTCACATTGTACATCTCCAAAAACAACCTGTTATTGTGGTCTCTATTGGAATCTAAAGCTTTAACATTATCAAAGTCAAATGCATGATTGCTACTGATGGAGTGCATCGCCAAACCACACCTTGTTTTTCCCGTGCGGCAGTCGCTTTTATGTAAAGAGACACGGTTTTTTAGTCACTGCGAAGTAACACCAACATAAGTGCCTTCGCAGTCCATACATTCGATGGCATAAATAACATTAGACATAAAACAAATCTGATCCTTATCCTTAATTTTTGAGAACAGTTTGTTTATTTTATTTGGATAGTGTACAATGATTCTGATGTCTTCCGAAATAAAGGGCTTCAATATTGCTTGGAGCTTTTCTGTTAGGCCTGGTATCATGGCAAGTTTTTTATACTTGGTAGGGGCGGGAGGGTTGGGTAAATCAAACATACTCGGGATAGGTCTGTTAGTGTAAGTAGAAAACAAAATTTTATTTAGTAGCTTATTGGGGAACCCATTATTAATAAACACCTTTTTCAATTTTTTGAGAGCTGTTTGTTGAAAGGAATCACTGCAAATCTTAACTATTCTGTTTTTCATTGCAACAACGGTGTTAATTTTATGCATGAAGGTGTGTTCAGAAAAGAAGTTTATGTACCTTCCCGAGTATGTCGGCTTTGTATACCAATCAGTGGTTAACAGCCCATTCTCATCCCTTATAAGTCTGCAGTCAAGAAAAGGAATACTACTATTTTGTTCAATTTCCACGGTAAATTGAATGTGTTCATTAACGCTGTTGAAGGCAGTCAAGGTACAATCCACCTTATGCTGTGGTATACACATGACCAAGTCATCAACAAATTTACAGACAAAGGGAATGTAGTAATCAACTTGGGGAATTACATTGTCAAGAATAAAATCCATTACTAGGAGTGCTAAAATTGGGCTAATGGGAGAACCCATGGGGGTTCCAAACTTTTGCAAGTATACCACATTCTGAAAACTAAAGAAGTTATTTGTTAAAACAAACTTCAAAACATCAAGAAAAGCCTCCAATGTAAAACTGCAGTTTGGTTCAATCAAGTCCCACCTATCGCTCACGATCGAGTACACGAGGTTAAAGGGGATGCTGGTAAATAGACTAACAACATCAAGGGAGATAAGTCTGTAGTTTGATGGGATGTTAACACCTCTGACGCTGTCAACAAAATGGAAACTATCTCTGACATTATAATGAGTACGATCTGCCAAAGAAACTGTTAGAATATCAGAGATATATTTAGACAGTCCATAAGTAGCTGAGTTGCTAGCTGAAATGATAGGTCTTAGAGGTGTATCCTCTTTGTGGATTTTCGGTAGGAAATAAGCCTTACTAAGTACCGAGTTTCTTATTGTAAGTTGTTTGGCATCCATATCATTTATATGATTTTTTAATTTTAAAGAATTTATTAATTTATTAACTCTGTTTTGTACTCTTAGCAAAGGATTAACGTCTACTCTTTCATAAGTGCTAACATCACTCAGCATATCCACTGCTTTTTTAATGTAAGGGTCTCTGTCCAGAATCACAGTGACGGAGCCCTTATCAGCCTTTGTTACAATTAGGTTAGGATTATTCTTAACGAACCTCTTAGTCTTGCGTTCCAAGTTATTTAATACTATATTTTGGTGTGAGTAAGTTCTATTTTTGACTAAGAAGTTTGTTATAGTGTTAGTAACCTTCGCTCTCAAAGTATCCCTCTCCACATCCCTACAACACGGTAAAATATTCTCAACCTCCATCAATATTCTCCTAATGTTTACATTGTCAGTGGGTAAGCAAAATTTGGGACCCAGAGAAAGAAAATTCAATATGTCATCAGGTACAGCGGCGGATGAGAGGTTAACAATCCATCCGTCATTCTTTTTTAAGAAATTCGTGTTATTGCCGTTCCTAAGCTTCACTAAGTTGTCAAACTTTTTTATATTTCCAGCTTTGATACTTTTAAAGATATTATTGTAGCGAACTTTCAAACTGTCTGTGAACTTTGACAACACGTGCAAAGGAACAATACCACTAACGGAATCATAATCAATTCGAATGTGTCTATCAATGAGCCTAATGTTATGTATCGTTATCCTTATCTCAAAATTAATAGTCGTTAATTCTAGTCTATTAGAAAAGTTATCAATCATACGTAAGAGGCGATTATTAGTCGTATCCAGAAGCGATCTGGTCCTCTTCGATCCGTCCGTGATGTGTTTAGGTGTGATCCCCGCTCTCCTGCATCTAATTAGAAAAGTTTGCCTGTTCCTCAACTTTGCTAGTCTGGTGTTGTTGTTCGATATATTCTTGAGATGTACCATTGTGTCTCTTCCATAAGTTCTTTCCACATCTTGATAAAAACCCATTATATAATACGTAATGAATATAATTGATTCTTCGATCGATAAATTAGTAATGTCAAGCTAATATTGTTTGGGTTATTCGATCAGTTAATAATAACGCTAACTCTTTATTTTTAATTGCTATATTTCGGAACTAAATTGTTCCTTCTTCAGGCAAAACTACAAAAGAGCACAAGACACAAAAATTAATACAAAATGCCAATAAAAACGTTAATGTACTTACAAACATGAGTTATATGAAACAGCACAAATTGAGAAACATTTCCACTATTTCTAACAGATTCAAACACATAAATCACGACATCAAAACAATCAATAAAACAACCACGTCGGTCAGGTCAATAGACTCGTTTTGGCGGCAAAAGGACAAGTTCACAATTCAGACCACAACCACGGGCATGCGTCGAGCATAACAACAAATGGCGCTAACTAGAAAATCATACTATCACTACCCTGTGTTCTGCTGTTACTGGACGTACTCTTATCGATGGCAATGATATAAGAATAAATATTACTAAGACCATCTACATCGCTCTTAAAGTTTACCGTGTTATCCATCAAATTCACATTGTACATCTCCAAAAACAACCTGTTATTGTGGTCTCTATCGGAATCTAAAACTTTAACATTATCAAAGTCAAATGCATGATTGCTACTGATGGAGTGCATCGCCAAAGCACACCTTGTTTTTCCCGTGCGGCAGTCGCTTTTATGTAAAGAGACACGGTTTTTTAGCCACTGCGAAGTAACACCAACATAAGTGCCTTCGCAGTCCATACATTCGATGGCATAAATAACATTAGACATAAAACAAATCTGATCCTTATCCTTAATTTTTGAGAACAGTTTGTTTATTTTATTTAGATAGTGTACAATGATTCTGATGTCTTCCGAAATAAAGGGCTTCAATATTGCTTGGAGCTTTTCTGTTAGGCCTGGTATCATGGCAAGTTTTTTATACTTGGTAGGGGCGGGAGGGTTGGGTAAATCAAACATACTCGGGATAGGTCTGTTAGTGTAAGTAGAAAACAAAATTTTATTTAGTAGCTTATTGGGGAACCCATTATTAATAAACACCTTTTTCAATTTTTTGAGAGCTGTTTGTTGAAAGGAATCACTGCAAATCTTAACTATTCTGTTTTTCATTGCAACAACGGTGTTAATTTTATGCATGAAGGTGTGTTCAGAAAAGAAGTTTATGTACCTTCCCGAGTATGTCGGCTTTGTATACCAATCAGTGGTTAACAGCCCATTCTCATCCCTTATAAGTCTGCAGTCAAGAAAAGGAATACTACTATTTTGTTCAATTTCCACGGTAAATTGAATGTGTTCATTAACGCTGTTGAAGGCAGTCAAGGTACAATCCACCTTATGCTGTGGTATACACATGACCAAGTCATCAACACATTTACAGACAAAGGGAATGTAGTAATCAACTTGGGGAATTACATTGTCAAGAATAAAATCCATTACTAGGAGTGCTAAAATTGGGCTAATGGGAGAACCCATGGGGGTTCCAAACTTTTGCAAGTATACCACATTCTGAAAACTAAAGAAGTTATTTGTTAAAACAAACTTCAAAACATCAAGAAAAGCCTCCAATGTAAAACTGCAGTTTGGTTCAATCAAGTCCCACCTATCGCTCACGATCGAGTACACGAGGTTAAAGGGGATGCTGGTAAATAGACTAACAACATCAAGGGAGATAAGTCTGTAGTTTGATGGGATGTTAACACCTCTGACGCTGTCAACAAAATGGAAACTATCTCTGACATTATAATGAGTACGATCTGCCAAAGAAACTGTTAGAATATCAGAGATATATTTAGACAGTCCATAAGTAGCTGAGTTGCTAGCTGAAATGATAGGTCTTAGAGGTGTATCCTCTTTGTGGATTTTCGGTAGGAAATAAGCCTTACTAAGTACCGAGTTTCTTATTGTAAGTTGTTTGGCATCCATATCATTTATATGATTTTTTAATTTTAAAGAATTTTATTAATTTATTAACTCTGTTTTGTACTCTTAGCAAAGGATTAACGTCTACTCTTTCATAAGTGCTAACATCACTCAGCATATCCACTGCTTTTTTAATGTAAGGGTCTCTGTCCAGAATCACAGTGACGGAGCCCTTATCAGCCTTTGTTACAATTAGGTTAGGATTATTCTTAACGAACCTCTTAGTCTTGCGTTCCAAGTTATTTAATACTGCAATGAAAAACAGAATAGTTAAGATTTGCAGTGATTCCTTTCAACAAACAGCTCTCAAAAAATTGAAAAAGGTGTTTATTAATAATGGGTTCCCCAATAAGCTACTAAATAAAATTTTGTTTTCTACTTACACTAACAGACCTATCCCGAGTATGTTTGATTTACCCAACCCTCCCGCCCCTACCAAGTATAAAAAACTTGCCATGATACCAGGCCTAACAGAAAAGCTCCAAGCAATATTGAAGCCCTTTATTTCGGAAGACATCAGAATCATTGTACACTATCCAAATAAAATAAACAAACTGTTCTCAAAAATTAAGGATAAGGATCAGATTTGTTTTATGTCTAATGTTATTTATGCTATCGAATGTATGGACTGCGAAGGCACTTATGTTGGTGTTACTTCGCAGTGGCTAAAAAACCGTGTCTCTTTACATAAAAGCGACTGCCGCACGGGAAAAACAAGGTGTGCTTTGGCGATGCACTCCATCAGTAGCAATCATGCATTTGACTTTGATAATGTTAAAGTTTTAGATTCCGATAGAGACCACAATAACAGGTTGTTTTTGGAGATGTACAATGTGAATTTGATGGATAACACGGTAAACTTTAAGAGCGATGTAGATGGTCTTAGTAATATTTATTCTTATATCATTGCCATCGATAAGAGTACGTCCAGTAACAGCAGAACACAGGGTAGTGATAGTATGATTTTCTAGTTAGCGCCATTTGTTGTTATGCTCGACGCATGCCCGTGGTTGTGGTCTGAATTGTGAACTTGTCCTTTTGCCGCCAAAACGAGTCTATTGACCTGACCGACGTGGTTGTTTTATTGATTGTTTTGATGTCGTGATTTATGTGTTTGAATCTGTTAGAAATAGTGGAAATGTTTCTCAATTTGTGCTGTTTCATATAACTCATGTTTGTAAGTACATTAACGTTTTTATTGGCATTTTGTATTAATTTTTGTGTCTTGTGCTCTTTTGTAGTTTTGCCTGAAGAAGGAACAATTTAGTTCCGAAATATAGCAATTAAAAATAAAGAGTTAGCGTTATTATTAACTGATCGAATAACCCAAACAATATTAGCTTGACATTACTAATTTATCGATCGAAGAATCAATTATATTCATTACGTATTATATAATGGGTTTTTATCAAGATGTGGAAAGAACTTATGGAAGAGACACAATGGTACATCTCAAGAATATATCGAACAACAACACCAGACTAGCAAAGTTGAGGAACAGGCAAACTTTTCTAATTAGATGCAGGAGAGCGGGGATCACACCTAAACACATCACGGACGGATCGAAGAGGACCAGATCGCTTCTGGATACGACTAATAATCGCCTCTTACGTATGATTGATAACTTTTCTAATAGACTAGAATTAACGACTATTAATTTTGAGATAAGGATAACGATACATAACATTAGGCTCATTGATAGACACATTCGTATTGATTATGATTCCGTTAGTGGTATTGTTCCTTTGCACGTGTTGTCAAAGTTCACAGACAGTTTGAAAGTTCGCTACAATAATATCTTTAAAAGTATCAAAGCTGGAAATATAAAAAAGTTTGACAACTTAGTGAAGCTTAGGAACGGCAATAACACGAATTTCTTAAAAAAGAATGACGGATGGATTGTTAACCTCTCATCCGCCGCTGTACCTGATGACATATTGAATTTTCTTTCTCTGGGTCCCAAATTTTGCTTACCCACTGACAATGTAAACATTAGGAGAATATTGATGGAGGTTGAGAATATTTTACCGTGTTGTAGGGATGTGGAGAGGGATACTTTGAGAGCGAAGGTTACTAACACTATAACAAACTTCTTAGTCAAAAATAGAACTTACTCACACCAAAATATAGTATTAAATAACTTGGAACGCAAGACTAAGAGGTTCGTTAAGAATAATCCTAACCTAATTGTAACAAAGGCTGATAAGGGCTCCGTCACTGTGATTCTGGACAGAGACCCTTACATTAAAAAAGCAGTGGATATGCTGAGTGATGTTAGCACTTATGAAAGAGTAGACGTTAATCCTTTGCTAAGAGTACAAAACAGAGTTAATAAATTAATAAATTCTTTAAAATTAAAAAATCATATAAATGATATGGATGCCAAACAACTTACAATAAGAAACTCGGTACTTAGTAAGGCTTATTTCCTACCGAAAATCCACAAAGAGGATACACCTCTAAGACCTATCATTTCAGCTAGCAACTCAGCTACTTATGGACTTTCTAAATATATCTCTGATATTCTAACAGTTTCTTTGGCAGATCGTACTCATTATAATGTCAGAGATAGTTTCCATTTTGTTGACAGCGTCAGAGGTGTTAACATCCCATCAAACTACAGACTTATCTCCCTTGATGTTGTTAGTCTATTTACCAGCATCCCCTTTAACCTCGTGTACTCGATCGTGAGCGATAGGTGGGACTTGATTGAACCAAACTGCAGTTTTACATTGGAGGCTTTTCTTGATGTTTTGAAGTTTGTTTTAACAAATAACTTCTTTAGTTTTCAGAATGTGGTATACTTGCAAAAGTTTGGAACCCCCATGGGTTCTCCCATTAGCCCAATTTTAGCACTCCTAGTAATGGATTTTATTCTTGACAATGTAATTCCCCAAGTTGATTACTACATTCCCTTTGTCTGTAAATTTGTTGATGACTTGGTCATGTGTATACCACAGCATAAGGTGGATTGTACCTTGACTGCCTTCAACAGCGTTAATGAACACATTCAATTTACCGTGGAAATTGAACAAAATAGTAGTATTCCTTTTCTTGACTGCAGACTTATAAGGGATGAGAATGGGCTGTTAATCACTGATTGGTATACAAAGCCGACATACTCGGGAAGGTACATAAACTTCTTTTCTTAACCTTCATGCATAAAATTAACACCGTTGTTGCAATGAAAAACAGAATAGTTAAGATTTGCAGTGATTCCTTTCAACAAACAGCTCTCAAAAAATTGAAAAAGGTGTTTATTAATAATGGGTTCCCCAATAAGCTACTAAATAAAATTTTGTTTTCTACTTACACTAACAGACCTATCCCGAGTATGTTTGATTTACCCAACCCTCCCGCCCCTACCAAGTATAAAAAACTTGCCATGATACCAGTCCTAACAGAAAAGCTCCAAGCAATATTGAAGCCCTTTATTTCGGAAGACATCAGAATCATTGTACACTATCCAAATAAAATAAACAAACTGTTCTCAAAAATTAAGGATAAGGATCAGATTTGTTTTATGTCTAATGTTATTTATGCCATCGAATGTATGGACTGCGAAGGCACTTATGTTGGTGTTACTTCGCAGTGGCTAAAAAACCGTGTCTCTTTACATAAAAGCGACTGCCGCACGGGAAAAACAAGGTGTGCTTTGGCGATGCACTCCATCAGTAGCAATCATGCATTTGACTTTGATAATGTTAAAGTTTTAGATTCCGATAGAGACCACAATAACAGGTTGTTTTTGGAGATGTACAATGTGAATTTGATGGATAACACGGTAAACTTTAAGAGCGATGTAGATGGTCTTAGTAATATTTATTCTTATATCATTGCCATCGATAAGAGTACGTCCAGTAACAGCAGAACACAGGGTAGTGATAGTATGATTTTCTAGTTAGCGCCATTTGTTGTTATGCTCGACGCATGCCCGTGGTTGTGGTCTGAATTGTGAACTTGTCCTTTTGCCGCCAAAACGAGTCTATTGACCTGACCGACGTGGTTGTTTTATTGATTGTTTTGATGTCGTGATTTATGTGTTTGAATCTGTTAGAAATAGTGGAAATGTTTCTCAATTTGTGCTGTTTCATATAACTCATGTTTGTAAGTACATTAACGTTTTTATTGGCATTTTGTATTAATTTTTGTGTCTTGTGCTCTTTTGTAGTTTTGCCTGAAGAAGGAACAATTTAGTTCCGAAATATAGCAATTAAAAATAAAGAGTTAGCGTTATTATTAACTGATCGAATAACCCAAACAATATTAGCTTGACATTATATATATATATATATATATATATATATATATATATATATATATATACATATATATATAATTAAAAGGTTTTCGGACATCTCGTGTAAAAATATGCGACTATGGCAACCGTCACCGAGAACTAGGAGGCGAATGCTTGACACGAGTTTGTTTGACAGTTCAAAGTTTTTTCAATTAGTTTTGTATGCTTGAGAAAGGCAGGTGCGAGTCTGCTGAAACGTTGCAAATAAAATATATTTTTACACGAGATGTCCGAAAACCTTTTAATTATAAATAATGATCGTGAAAATATAAAATTAAATATATATATATATATATATATATATAAAAAATACACAATTTTCGTTCAAAAATTATTTATTAAATTGGGGTTAGATGCTTTGATTAAAATGTTTACACGTTCACATTAAATTAAACAGCAAAACAACATATTAAAAACTTGATCTGACGTTTCGATGCGAACCGCACCTTGGTCACAGATGTACTGAAAAATTGTCGTGATCTAAAAGTACAGGTACATAAAACAGCAACTGAGTACATACAAGCAACACAAACCATGAAAATCTGCCATATGTGAAAATAAAACGGGTTTATCTAGGTATATAATATTCAATTTTACATTAGTTTGAATTTTACTCGAGTATTAATTTGTAACACTTTGATAGGTTGATGTCGGATCTATCATTCACTGCTTTTTTATTTTTTTAAATTTCTATAGTTTCCACTACACATCTTGCTTTCATATTTCTTTCTTTATGTAGCACTTTCACGTTTTTGAAATTAAACTGATGTCCGGTTTCTTCTTGATGTTTTTTTAGAGCTGTTATGTTTTTCGCATATTTGTGTCCTTTTAGTCTTTCTTCGAGTAGTTGTTCTGTTTGACCTATGTATTTCCTCACAGTTGCAACAGGGAATTTCATAAACACAGTGTGATTGTTTCAGTAGTGGTATTGGGGCTTTCAATTTTGTATACATGGAAACTATAGAAATTAAAAAAAAAATAAAAAAGCAGTGAATGATAGATCCGACATCAACCTATCAAAGTGTTACAAATTAATACTCGAGTGAAATTCAAACTAATGTAAAATTGAATATTATATACCTAGATAAACCCGTTTTATTTTCACATATGGCAGATTTTCATGGTTTGTGTTGCTTGTATGTACTCAGTTGCTGTTTTATGTACCTGTACTTTTAGATCACGACAATTTTTCAGTACTTCTGTGACCAAGGTGCGGTTCGCATCGAAACGTCAGATCAAGTTTTTAATATGTTGTTTTACTGTTTAATTTAATGTGAACGTGTAACCATTTTAATCAAAGCCTCTAACCCCAATTTAATAAACAATGTTTGAACGAAAATTGTGTATTTTTTAATATATTGACAAGGCTAAATCTCTAAGTGATAGATAATAATATATATATATATATATATATATATATATATATATATATATATATATATATATATATGTATATATTTAATTTTATATTTTCACGATCATTATTTATAATTAAAAGGTTTTCGGACATCTCGTGTAAAAATATATTTTATTTGCAACGTTTCAGCAGACTCGCACCTGCCTTTCTCAAGCATACAAAACTAATTGAAAAAACTTTGAACTGTCAAACAAACTCGTGTCAAGCATTCGCCTCCTAGTTCTCGGTGACGGTTGCCATAGTCGCATATTTTTACACGAGATGTCCGAAAACCTTTTAATTATATATATATATATATATATATATATATATATATATATATATATATATATATATATATATATATATATATATATATATATATATATATATATATATATATATATATATATATATATGTCACCGAATAAATGAGAGGGGTACACCCCAGCTACCCAGAGTGGGGGACGCTAGCGTACCAGAGTGGGGAACGCGTTGCCGGACCACGCGGAGACCACTGACCAGACGGGTGGTGGCTTTCCATTGTGATGGGCGCAACCGTACCGCTATCCACTCGTTATATTAGTTACTGCAGTTATTGCATATTTCTATTTGGTTTCACTATATTGGTTGAAACAGTTGTGTATTCGTTGTTTAAAATTTAGAGTTATAATATCAGAAGAGGGATCTAATTCGCGTGCAAAATCCAAGAACAAAGAAACAGCTGAAAATGTTAACCCTCGCTGCCTGACGGAAGTACTTGAGATCATATTATGGAGATTATGGTACTTGGGATCAAAATTGTTTGTTTTCAAGGTATTAGTGATGCTTAAAAGAGATCGGTTAACTTTGGTGAGTCATACCTTGTTGATAATAATTAATTGTAACTGCATTGAAAGGAAAATCATGTAAGTACAGGTGTGCATAATTGCAAATTGCGATCCTATTGTGGAGCGACCTCGAGCCCTGAGTCATCGCAAATGCCGGAGAACCACCAAGTCCATGTACCTGACTAACTGGTGGAGTGTTTTTTCTACTATTGTGGATTATTATTTCATGTACCGAGTGTTCGACGCTGTCGAATATTCCTTGCATAGCCTCGGCGGCGCCGGTTTTAGACAGTGGATGCCAACGATACGACGCACTTGTGGTAGTATTGTTCTGGTATCATTGTGTTTCGTTCAATTTGATTACGACTTTTGTTTGTTTAGTTTACGATTGATAACACTATTGTCAATTTTCAATATGATCTTAATGTGTTGTTTTTATTTGTTTATATCGAGAGAATTGCATACTAACTGAAGTTTATGGATGCCAGATGAGTTTTCAAAAATGCCACACTTGTCAGAATGGGTCGAGTGGTTTGTAAAACTTTTTGCTGATGCTTGTTATACGCCACTTAGAGACGTGTTGGAGAGAGTGTTTTAACATTGGAAACGTATGCATTGTTGGTACCAGTGCCGAGACGGAGTAAGATCAAAACCAATGTTTTTAAGGTTTGTGATTGATAATTAATAGATCATAGTTGAAATAGTGGAATGCATCAATGGTTTGTGATTTATAATTTAGCAATTGATTGTTTTCCATAATAAGTGTAGGTAACTACTGTAGCCTTTAAAAAGTGTTTTATTCGTAAAACATTGAGAATACGAAAAATCGGTATAATTTCTGATTTAAACTTATTCATTTCTTAACTTAAAACAGGAATCTCCTTATCATTTGTTGTTTAAAAATTGAAAGTACTTTTGCTAAGAGTACTGTAATTGGCGCGTTTGAAGAGCTTACGCTCGTATTTGATATTTAGAAATATGAAGGTGCCTTTTCTTGGCTTATTATAAATTGGAAATAGGAAATGTTTTGTTTTGTAATTTCATAATGCAAAATTGAAAGTTACTTGTTTAAGAATAGTAAGGTTACGTTTCTAATCATTATTGGTGAATTGAAGGTTTACGTTCTTTATGAATTGTAAATTGACGATTGAAGTATCTTATGCCGTGTGTGGCTTAATTTGCGAATTTAAGGTTGATGCTTGCGATCATTATTGGAGAGTTGAAATTTATTAGCTTTGTGTAGCTGAATTTGAGAGTGTAGCTTTTGGAGTTTGTGTATTATGATTTGAACAATGAAAATTAATGTTCGTCGTGAATCATAATTAGAGAATTGAAATTTATAGCTTTGTGTACCTGAATCTGAGAATTTGGAGTTTGTGTTTTGGTGTATAATAACCAGACACTTGTAAGATACTGTTCTTCGTGTGTTATAATTTGAGAATGGAAAATCTTGTCTATCAAAAATTGAGTATTGGTAGATATCAATGTTTTGTGATTCATAATTTATGAATCGTAAGTTTATGTTCTTTAAGTATTATAATTAGAGAACGGAAACCCCTTATGCTTTGTCTAACATAATTTTTGAAATGAATTGGAATTTGTGTGTTATAAATTGAGGATTGAAATACCTTATTCCGTTTACGTAACGTAATGTGAGAATTGTACGTTTGTGTACTTCGAGTATCATAATAGCAGACATTGATGTCCTTGATCGTTATGTGTCATAATTTCAGAATTAAAAGATAATTCGTTTTGTTGGCATGTTAAGAAAGTTGAACGTTGTTATGTAATTCAAAAGTTTTTCTAGTTTATGTATCCCAATAAAAAAGGGAGTGGACCATTTGTACGCTTTGCATTTATTTAATTAGTAATTGTTGATAATTGTGAATTGGTCTTTGCACATTGGGACAGATGAAGAAGATATGTGTGGTAATAGTTAGTTTTGAGTGAAATATAAGATCATTTTGTGTAAGCCAAACTACGGTTCCAGAGTTTAAGATGTAAAATGAGCTACATGTAGTTCCTGAGCTTGGAGTGGAAAAGAGAAAATATAGAAATGAATTGTAAAAGTCACTATTGTTGTGAATGCGAGAATGTTGATGGTTGTTGAGTTAAACTGGTCGTTATACAGTTCCTGAACTCTGGTGTTGATGGTTGTTGAGTTAAACTGGTCGTTGTACAGTCCCTGAACTCTTGGATTGTTGTTTGATACGGCTCTAAACCTTGGTAAAGCAGTTATGGTGATAACTCTAAACTTGGTTAAAGCAGTCGGGATTGTTGTTTGATACGGCTCTAAACCTTGGTAAAGTAGTTATGGTGATAACTCTAAACTTGGTTAAAGCAGTCGGGATTTGTTGTTTGATACGGCTCTAAACCTTGGTAAAGTAGTTATGGTGATAACTCTAAACTTGGTTAAAGCAGTCGGGATTGTTGTTTGATACGGCTCTAAACCTTGGTAAAGTAGTTATGGTGAGATAACTCTAAACTTGGTTAAAGCAGTCGGGATTTGTTGTTTGATACGGCTCTAAACCTTGGTAAAGTAGTTATGGTGATAACTCTAAACTTGGTTAAAGCAGTCGGGATTGTTGTTTGATACGGCTCTAAACCTTGGTAAAGTAGTTATGGTGAGATAACTCTAAACTTGGTTAAAGCAGTCGGGATTTGTTGTTTGATACGGCTCTAAACCTTGGTAAAGTAGTTATGGTGAGATAACTCTAAACTTGGTTAAAGCAGTCGGGATTTGTTGTTTGATACGGCTCTAAACCTTGGTAAAGTAGTTATGGTGAGATAACTCTAAACTTGGTTAAAGCAGTCGGGATTTGTTGTTTGATACGGCTCTAAACCTTGGTAAAGTAGTTATGGTGATAACTCTAAACTTGGTTAAAGCAGTCGGGATTGTTGTTTGATACGGCTCTAAACCTTGGTAAAGTAGTTATGGTGAGATAACTCTAAACTTGGTTAAAGCAGTCGGGATTTGTTGTTTGATACGGCTCTAAACCTTGGTAAAGTAGTTATGGTGAGATAACTCTAAACTTGGTTAAAGCAGTCGGGATTTGTTGTTTGATACGGCTCTAAACCTTGGTAAAGTAGTTATGATGAGATAACTCTAAACTTGGTTAAAGCAGTCGGGATTTGTTGTTTGATACGGCTCTAAACCTTGGTAAAGTAGTTATGGTGATAACTCTAAACTTGGTTAAAGCAGTCGGGATTTGTTGTTTGATACGGCTCTACACCTTGGTAAAGTAGTTTTGGTGATAACTCTAAACTTGGTTAAAGTAGTCGAGATTCTTTGGTTGACTACAGCGTTAGATCATGTTAAAGTAGTTGGTGATCTCTAAATTTGACTAGATGACTGTTAGTTATGTTAAGAAATTAAGCTGTGGTTAGTGGATGTAGATTGATAGAAACAGACACTGAACTTGAATGAATGAGAATGCTCTTTGCATGTTATAGTTGAAAGTAGCTCCTGGGCTTGCTAAGAACGATGGAGTGCCTGAAACTGTTGGTAAACGAAAAACTAGATAATTAGTCCGGTTGTATTCTTTTAGAAGAATTGCTAGGCACAGCAGATCAGAGACAGGTATCCCGAGAGCGTGACACCTTGCAGGATGGCCGTGTCACCGAATAAATGAGAGGGGTACACCCCAGCTACCCAGAGTGGGGGACGCTAGCGTACCAGAGTGGGGAACGCGTTGCCGGACCACGCGGAGACCACTGACCAGACGGGTGGTGGCTTTCCATTGTGATGGGCGCAACCGTACCGCTATCCACTCGTTATATTAGTTACTGCAGTTATTGCATATTTCTATTTGGTTTCACTATATTGGTTGAAACAGTTGTGTATTCGTTGTTTAAAATTTAGAGTTATAATATATATATATATATATATATATATATATATATATATATATATATATATATATTTGCGAGGTCAAGAATATATTCCAATATATATATATATATATATATATATATATATATATATATATATATATATATATATATATATATGGTGTATGCTCTGTACGATTCTGTTAAGTTGAGCTGTTGTTATTTTTTTGTTATCGATTTTTTCTTTAATTTTTAGACCTAAGTAATAAAGGTTTTTGTTAATATCAAGATGTTTTTGATATAATACTATAACAAGCGTAGTAACATTGAATAGTCAATTAAAGACTGTAACAGAAAATGTCAAAATATACAGGCTGTTCCATTTAAAATTCAAGTTTGAGATTATATCTCAGAAACTGTAAACGTCGCATTAACGATAGTAGCGCAAGTGACTTCACATGATTACAAAATACTTAATTCCAAAATTTCGTTAAATTTGGACGAGCCGTTACGGAGATTTTGTCACTTTTATTTCATAAACTTCAATTGTCATTTTCTCGAAAATGTTCTTATGTAAGGCCATAAAAATATTATGCTTCCATTAAGGCAATTAAAAGATCTGTCCAATTCATTAAAAAAATATAGGGCTGTCATTTAAAAAAAATCTGATGTGGCCAGGCACATGACTTTATCATACCATATATAAAATTAATAGTGTAGCTGCATGAGATTCTATTTGATCGAGATCGGCCATGTCTAAATTAAAATAAAACTACTAGAACTAGACTAGAGACATTTTGATTATATTTACAGTAGGTAATGTCAAAACATCAGCATTTGACACTACCTACTGTCATTAGAATCACAAAATCTGACAAATCGTGGCTAACTAGTTTATATGCAGTACGAGCGATCTCGATGAAATAGAATTTGCTCATGTAGCTAAACTATTAATTTTACCAAAAAATGTCATAGTCATAAATTATTCCGATTTCCTCTACTTTAATTTATTATCTAACTATTTCGACGAAATTCCAGATATAGCGGCTTATTTGCAATATCTTTCAAAAATGCTAAGACTAAAACTCCAGTTCCTTTGGACCCTTGGTTCAACAGAAAGCTTCTAAATATGGAGTGTTGTCATACTACCGATGATAAAGTAAAAAGGTTCTGGTTTTGATGATTAATATATTATATTGGCTTCTAGCATACTATATTTTCGAGCTTTACGCCGTCTTCAGTGCTAACTACAAAAGTTCATAAAGAATTATGCTCAATATTCCAAATAAGTTTTAAGGTTAACATACCGTCTTACAATATTTCTTGTATTTATTCGCGAAAACATAACATTGCTATCCGCACTCGAAATATTGTTTTTCAATATTGTTTCACCTAGCTCCTCATGGCAATTCTCCATGCATTTGCGTGTTGAATTGACGTTTCGTAAACGCTGACGTTCCAAATACTGTCAAGAACTTCAAAATATCCTGGGTACCTAGTATTAATGCAGACACGATTTCGATCAAATAGAATTTGCTCCTGCAGCTAAACTATCAATTTTACCATTAAATGTTATAGACATAAATTATACAAAATTTCCTCTACTTTAATTTATTATTTATCTATTTTGATGAAATTACAGAAATGACGGCTCATTTGCAAAAACGTTGAAAAATGCTAAGAATAAATAGCCGGTTCCTGTGGACCCTTTTGAACCAAAAGCTTTTCAGCTCTAAGTTAGGTCATAAAACTTCTAAATATGAACTTTCGTCCCGATACCTTTAGTAGTTTCTCCGGAATCGTCGCCACAAAAATCGTTTACACACACACAGACATACATACACACACACACACACAGCCATTTTTACTTTATCATACGCAGTATGGTAAAGTATTGTAATCATGCCGAAAAAAAAAATTGAGATTTTAGCGGAAATAGGTCTTTTTGGGTCCCCTGAACATTTTTGACCAAGGTACAAAAAAATGTCTGTGTGTGTGTGTGTGTGTGTGTATGTGTGTGTGTGTGTGTGTGTGTGTGTGCGTATGTGTGTACTCGATTTTTGTGGAGACGATTCCGGAGAAACTACTAAAGGTATCGGGACGAAAGTTCATATTTAGAAGTTTTATGACCAAACTTAGAGCTGAAAAGCTTTTGGTTCAAAAGGGTCCAAAGGAACTTATAGTTTATTCTAAGCCTTTTTCAAGGATTTTAGAAATGAGCCGCCATTTCTGTAATTTCGTCAAAATAGTTAAATAATAAATTAAAGCAGAGGAAATTTTGAATAATTTATGCCAATGACATTTTTTGGTAAAATTAATAGTTTAGCTGCAAGAGCAAATTCTATTTGATCGAGATCGGTCGCATCTGCATTGATATGCTACATAGTAGCCAGGATTTTGACAAATATTTTTTTTGAGCTGTCACCACAGAAATGTCTATGGCTGTCACCACGCTGTCACACTCAGAGAACCCTCGACTATAAATCTGTCAGAATTTGAATTAGCTTTTTAAACTTGACATTTCGTAGAAGTGGTATCAACCTAACATTTTCTATACCGAAATATAACCATTTTTGATTTTTTTTAAATACGTATTTCTCAAAAAGCAATACAAAAAACGTTGATGTCACTCCTGCCGAAAACTACATAGCGCGACTCGCTCACATGCGACGACGACGCTCCGTCATCGGTGACGCGCCGCATCACCGCTCGTTGTGCTATTCCGTACTTTCGGCACTTGTGAGATAAACAACTATTATTCTGATGACAGTAGGTAGTGTCAAATGCTGATGCTTTGACAATACCTTCGATTGATACTATTGACTATCAAAATATCTGTCAAATCCTGGCTAACTAGTTTAATTTTAATGCAGACACGATTTATCTCAGTCAAATAGATTCTCATGCAGCTAAACTATTAATTTTATATATTGTATGATAAAGTCATGTGCCTGGCCACATCAGATTTTTTTTTTGTACCTTGGTCAAAAATGTTCAGGGGACCCATAAAGACCTATTTCCGCTAAAATCTCAAAAATTTTTTTCGGCACGATTACAATACTTTACATACTGCGTATGATAAAGTAAAAATGTCGGACATTTGTTGATGAATAGCAATCCGTTCTTGAGATTTTGTTATGTTTCCATACTTTACGCGCTCACTGTATATATATATATATATATATATATATATATATATATATATATATATATATCGTCAAATCGAATAATGTGGGAATTTCGGTCTATTGGGTGTAGAAAAGGAGACTCCTTTTATCTAAGTTCAAATTTTCGTTTTATTTCAAAACTTCATCAGGAACAAGCTAAAATTAATATACAAAAACATAAGCTTCACTCAAACTGTGCAAAACAGGTAATCTACGATAGTAAATTCTATAAAATACTTACATCATAGAGTCAGAGAAATCAGCCAAGAGAAATACATACTATCAGAACAGTCACATCACCAAACACACCAAGTTCAATTAAAATAGCTTAGGACTCAACTGTACATTTTTAACAATTAACATAATATCCGAATTACATGCACACGAGACACACAGTCTGAGCCTTTCAGTTCAACAAAACAAAAACAACTGTGAAGCAGTAAACCAAACTTCGACCACCCAACTAACAAAATCGTGGCAGGCGGGTGACCAACATCAACACCAACCTTGTGCTATGTGCCGTTAAAACCTTGATTAATCAAAAACGAATATATATTGCTAAGTTGACCCGTATCAGACTTGAAATTCAAACTATTATCCTTATTCACTTGAATGTAAAACATTTCAAGGAAAAGTCTAGCCTTGTTGTTGCTTTCAACCGCAATTATGTCAGTGTTGCTCCAATCCATAACATGACCACTATCAACGGAATGTTGCGCCACAGCACAATTCCTTCTATGCAATTTTGTGTCACTCTTATGTAAAGCCAACCGTGATTTTAGCCATTGAGTAGTTTGACCATAATACTTCAGGGAGCACCCACCACACGGTATGGAATAAATGACATTCGACCTCAACAGATGGGGGGTTTTATCTTTAATGTTTGAAAAACACCTATTAACAGTCCTCACACCATTGCTAACCACAATACGAAACTCATCATTCCTAAACAGTTGTACCAACCTGGCGGATAATCCATCAATTTGACTGAGCTTTCGATACTTGATCTCAACAACGCTAGCACCATCATCTGTCGCATAGTCATGGCGTGGGCTATTGTAAATTAATTTGTGCACCAGCGTTTTTGGATAACCATTGTTAGTAAATATTATACTTAGGTGACGTAAATTGTTGTCGATAAAAGTTGGGTCGCTAATATGTAAAACTCTATTCCTCATGGCCAAGAGAGTATTAACTTTTTGACTCATTGGGTGACTTGAATAAAAATTAATGTATCTATCGGACGCCAAGGGCTTCCTGTACCAATCCAACCTTAGCATATTGTCAGTAGGGTCACGTATTACTTTGGTATCCAAAAATGGGACAGCAAAGTCAACCTCTTCCTCCACTGTAAATTGTAAGTGGGGATCAAATCCATTAAACGTGGTTAAGATCTCCTGCACTTTATTCTTAGGTACCGCACAGATTATATCATCAACATATTTATATAAGAAGGGCAAATCAAACGTTAGTTTTTTGATACAATTATCTAGAAGGCTATCCATGACCCACTGTGCCAGTATTGGACTGAGAGGAGAACCCATCGGCGTACCAAAAATCTGCTTAAAGTATTTATCCTGAAAGGTAAAGTAACAGTTGGTGAAAACAAATCTAATCAAATCCAGAAACATTTCCTTAGGAATAGAGCAACAAGCACCAACGACCTCCCACCCATCGTCTATCACTTGAATAACTAAATCCAAAGGAATATTAGTAAACAGTGAAACCACGTCCAACGATATTAAAACAAAATCAGGTTATTAAATATAATTCCATCCCTTCAAAGTTTTACGGAATTGAAGCAGCCCTGCCACTGCCCGCCGAAATCACCAACCGTGTATCTTCACGGTGCCTCAGTGTTCTATGACATATAGGGTCGTAACGTACTTCCTCTAGCACCGGCTTCATTGATTTCGACGGGCAGTGGCAGGGCTGCTTCATCAGTTACCATGAGTGGACCCATGACACGCAGTCGCGCTCGTGCGACTATGGCAACCGTGATAGAGGAATAGAAGGCGAATACATTTGACACTAGTTTGTTTGACATAGTTTAAAGTTTTGTAGTTAGTTTTAAACGCTAGATAATGGCAGATGTGAGTCTGTCGAAACGTTGCGAATAAAGAATATTTTGTACACGAGATGACCGAAAGCTTTTTACAAATATATATATATATATATATATATATATATATATATATATATATATATATATATATATATATATATTAAAAAATACACAACTTTCGTTTAAAAAAATTGTTTATTGGTTGGGGTTAGAGGCTTTGTTTAAAATGTTTACACGTTCACATTACATTAAACAGTAAAACAACATATTAAAAACTTGATCTGACGTTTCGATGCGAACCGCACCTTGGTCACAGAAGTACTGAAAAATTGTCGTGATCTAAAACTACAGGTATATAAAACAGCAACAGAGTACATACAAGCAATACAACCATGATTTGCCACATGTGAAAATAAAACGGGTTTACCTATATAATATTAAATTTTACATTAGTTTAATTTTTATTCGAGTATTAATTTGTACGACTTTGATAGGTTGATGTCGGATCTATCATTCACAGCTTTTTTATTTTTTAAAATTTCTATAGTTTCCACTACACATCTTGCTTTCATATTATTTTCTTTATGCAGCACTTTCACGTTTTTGAAATTAAACTGATGTCCGGTTTCTTCCTGATGTTTTTTTAAAGCTGTTATGTTTTTCGCATATTTGTGTCCTTTTTTTAAACGAAAGTTGTGTATTTTTTAATATATTGACAAGGCTAAACTTTCTAAGTGATAAATAATATTATATATATATATATATATATATATATATATATATATGTAAAAAGTTTTCGGTCATCTCGTGTAGAAAATATACTTTATTTGCGACGTTTCGACAGACTCACATCTAAAAAATCTAAAATTAAATATATATATATATATATATATATATATATATATATATATATATATATATATATATATATATATATAGGAAACTGGTTTAATCGGTTTAAATATGCTATATAGGGAATATGACGTAAATAGAATCCAAGAGAGAAGTAATTTTTAAAATTAATTAAAAGGATACGGTCTCAGCCCGGATTCGAACCGGGGCCTTCTTCCTTGCCGGGGAATTGCTCTACCGCTGAACTACTGAGCCCGGTCGGAGGATATAGATTTAATTCGTCATTTCAAACGATAGTAACAGTACGGGTTGCTGTCTAACTACTATTATCATGACATCTATTGGACACTGGTGGAAATTGGTTCAATGGTATGTCAAGTTTATCGCATATCTTGCTAGTGGAAAGTAGGAAACTGGTTTAATCGGTTTAAATATGCTATATAGGGAATATGACGTAAATAGAATCCAAGAGAGAAGTAATTTTTAAAATTAGTTAAAAGGATACGGTCTCAGCCCGGATTCGAACCGGACCTATTTACGTCATATTCCCTATATAGCATATTTAAACCGATTAAACCAGTTTCCTACTTTCCACTAGCAAGATTTGCGATAAACTTGACATACCATTGAACCAATTTCCACCAGTGTCCAATAGATGTCATGATAATAGCAGTTAGACAGCAACCCGTACTGTTACTATCGTTTGAAATGACGAATTAAATCTATATCCTCCGACCGGGCTCAGTAGTTCAGCGGTAGAGCAATTCCCCGGCAAGGAAGAAGGCCCCGGTTCGAATCCGGGCTGAGACCGTATCCTTTTAATTAATTTTAAAAATTACTTCTCTCTTGGATTCTATTTACGTCATATTCCCTATATAGCATATTTAAACCGATTAAACCAGTTTCCTACATTCCACTAGCAAGATTTGCGATAAACTTGACATACCATTGAACCAATTTCCACCAGTGTCCAATAGATGTCATGATAATAGTAGTTAAACAGCAACCCGTACTGTTACTATCGTTTGAAATGACGAATTAAATCTATATCCTCCGACCGGGCTCAGTAGTTCAGCGGTAGAGCAATTCCCCGCCAAGGAAGAAGGCCCCGGTTCGAATCCGGGCTGAGACCGTATCCTTTTAATTAATTTTAAAAATTACTTCTCTCTTGGATTCTATTTACGTCATATTCCCTATATAGCATATTTAAACCGATTAAACCAGTTTCCTACTTTCCACTAGCAAGATTTGCGATAAACTTGACATACCATTGAACCAATTTCCACCAGTGTCCAATAGATGTCATGATAATAGTAGTTAGACAGCAACCCGTACTGTTACTATCGTTTGAAATGACGAATTAAATCTATATCCTCCGACCGGGCTCAGTAGTTCAGCGGTAGAGCAATTCCCCGGCAAGGAAGAAGGCCCCGGTTCGAATCCGGGCTGAGACCGTATCCTTTTAATTAATTTTAAAAATTACTTCTCTCTTGGATTCTATTTACGTCATATTCCCTATATAGTATATATATATATATATATATATATATATATATATATATATATATATATATATATATATATATATATATATATAAAATATATTCGCTTCTTCGATCGTATGTAAGATAAAACCAACGATAATTTATTTGGGTAGGACGATCTCAGGAAAATAAAATGATCAACTCTTTGTTAATTGCAATATTTCGACCCTTTATTGAGTCTTCATCAGGCAATACTAAAAAACATACGGAGCACATGGTAACTAAAGTACAAAAAGAAAATTCCACAGCACACTACTTACAACTAAGTTACTCGAGACAGCAAAACGAGGTTTCAGCAGGAGCATTATACGGTGCGGTGTACAAACATATTAAAACTTAAAACGAGGGACGAAATTCACGTACATCCATTACAGTGCAACGTTCAGATAGGTATATCGAAGGAAAATGACTGCATCGAAGCAGGATATCAGTTATTTTTTTTCCGTTCTTCACCTTTCTTAACCCCATAAGCAACATATCTGAAGGCGTTTCTTTTGAAATTAATAATATATAAAAGTATTTTATGAGTATCTTTGTTTATCTATGTCTATTATCAAAGAATATATATTACTTAAACCGTCCAAGTCGTTTCTAAAATTTATAGCATTCTCCGTCATGTTATTGTGGTACATCTCTAAGAAAAGTCGGTTGTTATAATTGTTGTCTACATCTAAAATCTCGATCTTTGTAAAATCAAACTCATGGCTGTTCTCCATACAGTGTATTGACAATGCACATCTTGTTTTATTTGTGCGACAATCACTCTTATGTAAAGCAATGCGGTTTTTTAGCCACTGAGCGGTCACACCAACGTAGTTTGCTTGACAATTGGAACATCCAACACAATAAATAAGGTTTGACCTATAACAGTCCGGATCTTGATCTTTTAGCCGACTAAATAAGTTATTAACTTTGTGCGGGTAGTG